>CAVNYN010284880.1:0-21848 GCA_963692815.1 Nyctanthes arbor-tristis | reverse complement strand
TTTGATAATTCATTTTGTGACAATTAAGTTTTAGCCTTTCAGAAAATAGATGGTGAAATTATTTTCCTGAAAAAAGAATTATACACATGATTTGTTTTAGTGAAGGTTTGTTTGGTCATAGGAATGTGTGGGTTGGTTTGCATCGTTTAATACACGCTGGGAAGCTACAATTTTGAATATATGACATGAGGATGAAGTTTAATGGGAAACATTTAATTCTGTTGGAATTTAGGGACATTGGAATGTGCCAACAAGCTGTTTGATAATATATGAGGATGAAGTTTAACTGGAAACATTTTTGTTGGAATATAGTGACATTGGAAGGTGCCAACAAGATGTTTGATAAATTTTCAATGAAGAAGAGTTCAAAGCTAAAAGTAAGGCAAATGCAGAACAAATGTAAATGTAGTGACAACAATCTTTTGCTCTACTTCTTGCCTTTTTGTGTGCCTTTGTTTCTTGTGATACATCCTTTTGACCTATCTCATTGTTTGGTTGATTTATTTTCAAAGTTTCTAGCACCATGTTGATTGGGATATAGGCTAAATGATCATGACTCACCATCTATAAATTGAAAAAAAATATAAAAATTTGCAATG
The DNA here is from genome assembly GCA_963692815.1 of Nyctanthes arbor-tristis. Classification (NCBI taxonomy): domain Eukaryota; kingdom Viridiplantae; phylum Streptophyta; class Magnoliopsida; order Lamiales; family Oleaceae; genus Nyctanthes; species Nyctanthes arbor-tristis. The sequence goes on along the minus strand of CAVNYN010284880.1, from coordinate 21,249 downwards.
TTATTGAAGGAATTTATTTATTATCATATTTATATGGTTTACTTTCAAATGGGAGAAGTGCTTATAATCTGATCTACAAATAACTGAAGATCACTCAAACATCCCTTTTCCTTTTCCATTCTTTCCCTTGACTGTGGATCACTTGAGATTTGTTATAAAGATATATGCAGATGAATTACGTTTTATGCTAACCTTACAATAACTATAAATGAATCATGCTCATCAAACATATAAATACAATTACGACCTGCTTACGTGCAACGCACATAGCTACACGACGCTCTTCCGATATAAAGGTGTATAATAAAGTTTGCGTGTTTACTTTCTTAACTATGTTCAACCACTTTTTTAGGGATTCGAACAAGTGCTCCAGTGGTTAGGTATTCACGTTCCAAGGCCGAGGTTCTGGGTTCCAATCCCATCCTCCCCACCCCTATTATCCTTCCCCTCCCCTTGTATTAAAAAAAATGTTCAACCACTTTTCTTTTCATTTTTACTAGATTTCCACCACCCTGCTCTAAAAAAATTTCATACATAAAATATAATAAAATTATGCTTATCAGGTTTAATATCATAGAGAAACTAAAAAACACAACGTACATGGAATTAATGTACATCTTATGTTTGTAAGTAGCACTCAATCAATTTTTTATTTTGATGACATAATTTTAAATTCTTGTTATTAGTCAATCGACATCTCGTTGAACCAATAATTTTTTTTATTAATTCTTATGTTTTATTTCCTTGAAAGACAATAAAACCCGATAATATAATTTTATATTAATTTCACACCCGTGCATTTACAGACATACTATACTTCACACTCGTACGTTTCACGGACATGTTACAGTGATAAAATAAAATACAATAGAGTAGGAGAACATAAAATCATGAAATTATACAATAGAACAAAGTAAAATTGAAATACATTAGGCAAATATGAGATATATCTAACCAAAATGTAATACATATATAGAATCCCAAAATAAAAATACTAAATTAAATGATTAAAATGAAAAAAATAATAATAAGGAAAAAATGAATAATAATATTGAAATCTAGATTGATGTATTATGTATTTTCATTCATGTAATTCAAATCCATTAAGTAAATATAAGATATATTTAACCAAAATATGATATGTAGATAGAGTTTTAAAATAAAAATATTAAATTAAATAATTAAAAAAGAAAGTCTAACATAAGGAAAAGTATAATAATTGAACCAATAAATTTTTTTATTAATTTTTATTCTTTTAAGTACAATTACAATTCGTATCATAACATTACAAGTGCATATAGATATATATCCTTTTGAAACACAACGCACAGAGATCAACAATACAAAACTCTTAAACTCCTATACAAGATTCCACAAACTACATATAAAATGTAGATAAACCCTTACATGGAGGGAATTGAACTTGAGACCTCTACGTCCCAAGACCTTAACCTTAACCCCCTAATCAAATGGGCTAAGGTCTCATTGGCATTAATTCTTATTTTTTATTTCATTTAAAGAGAATAAAACCCGATAGTATAATCTATATTAGTTTCACACTCGTGCGTTTCACGGACATACTATGCTTCACACACATGAGTTTCACAGACATATTATACTGACAAAATAAATTACAATGGAGTAGGAGAACAAAGTAAAATTGAAATATATTATGCAAATATGAGATATATCTAACCAAAATGTAATATATAGATAAAGTCCCAAAATAAAAATATTAAATTAAATAATTAAAAGGAAACATATAATAATAAGGAAAAGTAATATTGAAATCAAGATTAATATATTATCTATTTTCATGTAATTCAAACCTATTAGGAAAATGTGAGATATATCTAATTAAAATATAATATGTAGATAGAGTCTCAAAATAAAAATATTAAATTGAATAATTAAAAGGAAATTATAACACTAAGGAAAAGTATAATAATAGAATAATGACTTTAGCAAGTTTGTTTTTTAAAGAAGCCAGGCAATGAGAGGGAAAATTATTTCTAATTATACCCGACAATCAAATTGAACAAGTCAAACTCTACTTATATATATATATATATATAGATTTCTGTAGGTTACGTGTCTTTAGGGAAAAAAAGGGAATAATAATAGTAATAATTATATTAAATTACTTCTGATGCAAAAATCAAGTTACGTTTTGATTTTATTATGGATATATATGTCATTTTTATTTTGTTAACGTCACATACACACGTGTGTATATATATATATATATATTTGACAGTCCACCTCACCCTCTATCCAACTCTGTCCCTGGATTCAAAGTGAAAATTCACAAAATAGATTCAGAATAATTAGTTGATGGTCGAATCAAGGACGCACTTGATGGACGGCTCAAATAGAAATGTGTTGTGAATGATTTAGAAACAAGATTTTAGGTGGGAAACCAGTGTTTAAATCAATCTATTATTTTGGGAAATTTTAGGCCGTATTAAGCTTTTTTTTGTTTCATTGTGTCCTAAACTCTAAATTAATTAAATCGATTGACGTTCATAATCAAGATAGTAGTTGCATATCAAATATGACTAGTTTAAAATCCGTGCGATACACAGAAAGAACAATGTTAAAAATATATCTAAAAGAAAGTCAAATGGTGAATGAAAAATATCAATGTACAATCAATTGATTTAACAACACCAATAAACTTTTTTACTGGTGGAGTTCAAAAGGACAAAAAAAATTCATCCGATAATTCTTTGTACATAGGCATTAGCGAAAAATATCAATTATCATCATCATTTAATATATTCACACGCAAATTGAGCAACTAATATACAAAAGCAGAATTTGGAAGTTCAATAATGTGTACTATGGCCTCCTAAACAAAATTTGATCATGTTATATTTTTAACACAGAGCCTCGGAGGTGTATATGTCCATAATTTGTTGTTCTTCCAACTTAATCAATGTATAACTGAATGTGAATGCAATTGGCCATAAGTAGTAGCGTTAATTAGGACTCAAGATGGAACTCGAAAAAATTTCATGCATGGAGTCATTGTTTAAAGTATGAAATTAGAAATTATCAATAAGATGTAACTAGCAGTGCTTTATTTATTCGCTGACTTTGATAGATTGTGCACTGATTGAAAAGACATCATATTTGTCGTTGAAGGTTAATATCCCATTTATTTTATGAAAAAACACGTGTATCTTGAACCCTAAGCATGCCCTTTCCAATAAGTATTTGTGTACTCTTTATTCATCATTTTAAAACATTGTATCCAGTAGTGGATCCAAAAATTTAATATATATAGGTTATAACACAAAAAATTACAAATTTAATAGGACTAAATATAAATTTTTAAATTTTTTTCTATATAATTTTTTAAAAAAATTGGACCGACCCATGTTGACTAGTGGCTATATTCGTCTTTGACTGCACCATTATCATTGAAACTTCTTTGTAAAAGATACTAAGAATTATTTTCCATTGCAGCATATATTAGAAAACTCAAGAGAAAAAAATTAAAACATATGAAATTAAAAAAATTCATCTAACTAAGATGGATGTGTTCTTTTTTGAATGATGAATATTGAGTTACATTTAAAAAATAAATATTTATCTTTAAATTGAAAGATAATTTCAAAAATACCAAAAAGAGAAAATCATAAATAATTCATTGTTGTCAAAACAAAAATCAGATGAGCACCAATGTTTTATTTAGTCATGGGTAATATAATGAAATATATCTAAAAATCAAATATGATTAAAAAACAAACAAATATAAGTAAATGAGAAATTGAAATTGTGGCACAATGAGATTCAAGAAATTTGTGATATAATGGGGGCAAAAATTATTACTATCACATTTGCAATGGCGTAGAGAAAACTAAACTACACTAAGATATAACATAAGTGCCATAATCAACGAAGCGTTAATCTGTACACGGATTTGAATATGTAAAATGTAATTAGAAAGAAGGGAAATGACTGGCGTGAATAAGGAGAGAAGATTTGAAGATGCACAAAAGGAATCCTCCAATTTATAGGAGTCTAAAATTGGAAACGATGAAATGTAGTTGTCTAAAAAAAATAAATAACATATAAGGAAAACTGAATCCCTAATTTGCAAACGTCTAAAATAGGAAAATAAATAACATATAAGGAAAACCAGGTGCGGTAGCTATAGACACTGCGTAAAAAATGCAGGAAAATTACGGTGTCTATAGGCACCGTAACTCTTGATTTAGATATTAATAATTGATTGGTGGACTGACTGACTCTTGATTTTATTGCATAATCGGGGTCGTAGCTAGCGAACTCCATATATATATATATATAAAGTAAAGTAGTTTGCGGTACAATTATAAGTAGTTTTCTGTCCAAACTGAGCTAAGTGCGGGTATAGTGGTCAGTTTACTTTTGGGTTACCTGGTGTGGTCAAACTCATTTTTTAGCCTTTAGTTTATTTATTTATTTATTTATTTGGATCTTATCCCTTCTTCCCAATTTGGCCGAGTATTCTCCAAATTAATCACCGTTCTTTCTCTTATATTCGATGACATCGATAAGGAAAACATGTTACCTTTCTCCTATCCCTTCGAACAATTTGGTTGGATTTTTCTACACCTTTTTGCCTACCTTCTCGAGGGATCCATGTTTCCTAATTTTGAAGGAGATGGTTTTGGTCGTGATTTGGACTCGATTCAACCAGTTGAATTGATACGGTACTTGAATCCCTAATTTTCCTGGATTTTGATCTGGTTGCGATTGATGCTTGATTCAATTGGCTTAGGATCAGCGGTGTTTAGGGTTTATTTGCTGACTATATAAGGGGTCGATTAGTGGTGTTTGGCTCCAGTGGTTTTTCTATGAATTTTCTTGTGTTTAATGGCATCTCAAATTTCTCTTTTAACAGATGTCGACGATAAGGCTGCTAAGTGGACCTTTCTTGCCTGTGTCGTTCGAAAATGGTACATGCCGTGTCAAGGGAAGCTGACTGAGAAATTTTCTATTGTGGTTTTTTAAGATGAGTAGGTTAGAAATTTATTACAGTTTGATTGTGTTGTTTCCTCTTATTTTTTTGTCTTTTTTGGTTTTATTTGGCTGATGTGAATCTTTAGTTTTAGATTGACAATTATACTTATGTGCAGATGCTCTGAAACTAACAATTAGCCCACAAAATTTTATTGAAATAAGTGATTATATATCTAATATATTCTCCTTCATGGACCAAAAGGCATGTGATAAAAGGTTATCACATATAAAACCGAGAAAAAAATGTGTGATTTCAGAAAAGATGGATTGTAATCGGTTGTATTGGACAACACTAACATTACTGTACTCCAATTAGAGCATGTTTGGGGAGTTGGAAAAAAAAAAAAGAATCAAAAGTACTTTTAAGTGATTCTTTTATTTCAGCTACCTTTACAAAGGAAACACACTTTTTATGCAATTCTTTTGTTTTTGTAAATATATATTATGATAAAGACACTTCTTTGATATGGATTGCATGTAAAGTACCAAACACTTCTTTGATTAAATACCATGAAACACACTATATAGCATTATTATACACTTCGATCTCTGAAGCAAATGGTAGCATTCGTTCCTTTAATGGCAGATAACCTCTCTTATCTCTATTACGAAAAGCATTCTTTTATAGACAATATATATATTTATATATTGGCCATCAAATTTTTGCAAGCCTACAAACTCTTGCTGAAATCAAGGCTGAGAATCAAGAACAACATTAGCACATTAGATGAGAAAGTCCATCAGCACAGTGTTTATAGAAGATGTATATGCTGTTGATGTGGTTGTTGATAACAATGACCTTCTTGAAAAGTACACAGCATCCAGAGGCTCCTTAATATTGAGGTATTTTCACATAAAGTTATAATAATTTTCATTTGTTATTTATTTGTTTCATCAGCCTCCATAAATTGTTAAGGGAATCTGATTCTGATTCAAACCTCGAAGATGTTCGCAATAACTTTATTACTGATTCTTGTCACATTTTACTTAAGATTTATTGTTTGACTGTATTGAGATGTTTTCAATTTTTAGGTTGCCGAATCAATATTGGATGCAGAGGTTGCAACACCCAGTTTAACTCCGTCGAAGAGACTCCTATAGAGGATGCATCAACCAGTGGTGATGGTTTGTCAACTCAAATGTCTAGCAACAAAATTCGAAGAATCAAATTTGATAAGGAAGATTAGACAATTTAGTGATGAATTTAGTTTTTCTCTTGCATTGAAGGCGTTTTCTGGGATTTTGTTTTTCGGCACTGATTGTTATTTCTGTTTCATTTTTATGGTTTGTTCTTGATGGTTAGTATTGCGTTATTTTGATATCGCCTTTAATAAGGATGACAATATTGTTTTGGGGGTTTCAAGATGAGGCTTTTTTTTTTTTTTTTATTTGAGTTGCATATTAATTCTAGTGTGTGGGCAATCTTTTAGCTTATTAAATTTGATTTATTGATTCATTCTTTCTTAGTGCTTGAATCGGGTGACAGTAATGTGTTGTAGGATTCATGTTGAGTATTATTCTTAAGTAGTTTTTCCACCTGTGCGATGCACGGGAAATAACAGCTGATCAAAGATATAATGATGGGAAAATAAATCAGCGGCCAAACTAAAAGGATCTAAAAGAGAGACACCTATTATTACTACAAACCCGCTGCAAGACCAATTCAAACTACTCATGCGCATAATTATGTGACAACGAATAATGTAATGAAACACAACTACATATAAAAAAAATTAAATAAATATGAAAAAGTAATTATTGAAAGCACCGTTTTGAATAATTAAAATCAATAGTTTTTTCGGTCGATATTACAAATTTTGGAATAGTTACTTATAAATAATATTTGTCGTTTTATTTATGGACTTCCCTCACTGATTATATATCAATATTTTCAAACTCAAACTATTTTTGATTTATAAGCCTAGAAACTATTACGTAAAACTATCCGTAACTGAATTTTCAATTTTATTTGGAAAACTATTGTTTATGAATATTTTTTTATGAAGAGCATGAAAAAATGAGATCCTAAGAACAGACAAGAGACAGCAGGAGAAGTTGAAGACTTGCATAGAACAAAGGCTTCATGATATATTGTCTGTTAAATGCAGAAATTAATCAGTTCCTTCAATACAAATAAGTTAACATAAAAGTAAATTACAGCTCCACTTCTGTAATAAATAAAGCTACCAGCCAAATGACTAAGAAGCAACAATATCCTTCTTAAGCACATCATCTCAAATACAAAAAAGGTGAAAGATAACATCCAAATGAATTTAACCTTTTCTTTTTCTAGGGAAGGGAGAGGGGAGAGACAGAACATTCACTGCCTATGGATTGTAAAAAGATAAAGCAAACTTAACATAATAAGTAAAATATAATATTAAAAATAACATAAGTAAACACCATCCCCTCGATCCAGTCGAGCGAAAGAGTAATGGAGATCTATGGAGACATGACTAACCGGTTCGGGATTCGACTTGATCACCAAACTGGAGTGATGAATTGCAACTCGGGTTCTCCATTTTTGCATCCTTCTTTCTTTGAAATCTTCCTTTCAATAGTAAATTTCCATAGAAAGGCGAATCTTTAGAAGAAATCTCCTATGCCAATGGTTGATATGCAAAAACTGATCAAAATTTGTTTATATCTAAAAGGACTGGATACGTGAAAAAAATGAAAAGAGGTATAGGATCCTTTTTATGAACAATCAAGGATTCATCAGCTTCAACTGATTTGATTAGGGAAGATCCTAAAAATTTTATGTAAAGAAATCAAGAAATTCAATCAGTGGTATTTATGCTTTCATTTCAACTTTTGTTCAATTACCCCCCCCCCCCCCAAGGCCAAATCCTCTTTCTATCAGTCCGAATTCCATTGGCTCTATTTCCACATTTTCCCTTCATTTTACCACTTGTTCAAATTTAAAAATCTAGAAAGCTCAAAAAGCAAATATAAATTCATTGATTTATTGGTTCATACTCTTTGTTTGGGTATTTAAATGATTAGCAGATAAAACGTCTTCAATTTGTGTTTTAGTTTGTTATCTCAAAGGCACAATGCCTTACTTTATTGAAGGAGGCCGACGGTTGTGTTGCTGAGTGGATATTCTAACTATGTGATTGTTCATTATGTAACGAAATCGTATATTTCTTTATTTTCCACATTGTGGTTCTCTATTTTGTCTTTTTCTTTTACAGTAGCTAATTCCTTTCAACACTGTTTAGGATCGCTCAAAATGTAACATAATTCATTAGTATGGTACAAACAAAATTTGTTCTATCATATGAGAATGGATAAGAAACCCCCTAAGAAAATTCAAGAGTTATTTCAGGCTTCATTATTATGTTTGTAGGATAGTGAAACTTAGCACCTTTATGTCATCATGAACTTTAGAAACCAACCTCAATGCGAAACAGAATGAACATAATCCTATTAAACCAAACTTAATATCAATAGCAACGATAGCTTCTTGTCAGTAAGATGCTAATCCAAGCAAACCAACGTGCAGTAAGTTGCTACCATGACATCTTATGTCCAACTATTAATTAATTCAATTATTATGGTAATGCTTGTGTCACATTTATCTTACTAGTATAACACCCGTGCGATGCAAGGGTAGAAAAAAGTTTGAAATTTAATTATGTGAAAGTTTTTTAATGAATTTACAATGAGTTGTGCTATTTGAATAAAAGTATTTACAAAACGTTAAACAAAATTGACACATGACAAAATATTATTTTTCAGCACATCACATCACCTTTATATCAAAGGTAATGACTCATGGCCTATTTGTCACACTTTTTATATTCTCCTTTGTCCAAATAGAATTTTTCATTCAAAATAGCTGAACACATCCTAAAAGTGTAAAAACATAAGGCATGTACCAATGGAGGAAATAACATTAATAATAGTACCAATCTAATATAGTTACATTGAAAAGATAATCTATATTCATTCCACAAGTCAAATGATAGTTGACGTTTCATATGCAATCTTATTTCTCCTTGTACATATGCCTCAATGGAAGATGTCTATCCTCAATATTCAATAGAGTCGCAGCTGCAAATTTAGCTAAGATCCTATAAAAGAAATAATAGATATTAAGACATCAAAGTATAGTCATGTGGGAGTAAAATTTGATTCCACGAACAATAAATTCATACCTTCTCATGATGGAATGATCTTGTGTCAAAATAGAATTTGTTCACAATATGAGTAGGATTTTGTCATTTAATAGAGAAATATTACTAAAGTAAATTAAATACTTGAAAAAAAGAAAGTTCAATTAATTGCTCTTTTCATCCCAATTATTTGATCCCATTTTTCCTTTTGGAATTACCAAATATATAGTCCATTTCTATATTAAAATGTTTAATTTGCATTACTTTACAAATATAACCATATTTAATAATTTAATTATCACTATTAATTTTAAATTTTACTCATTAAATAGGGACAAATTAGGAAGACGAATCATAAAATATACCTTTCTAATACACATTTCTTAATCTTTATGAAAAAGCAAATGGGATCAAATAATCGAGATGGAGGGAGTAAGATACAAATTTATTGACAGTCCTCAACATGTAAATCTTGGGTGCCATTAGTGAGAAAATATTGATGTAATTAATGTTTAGTACTGCTAATTAATTAATAATTATTAATATTAATTTCTATGTAATAATATTATTAGTAAAATATTGCATTCATAGAAGAAGATTAGTTTATGAACAAATAGCCTTTAAATTTATGCATATATATAGAATTCAGCATAAATATGCCCAAAAAGAGACAGATAAAATTTCAACATTTAATGTCACAAGCTCTTCCGATCTCTTTTAAACATTTATATACACCACTCATTTTACTAATAACACCACATTTTTATTAATATATGAAAGACCCTAATCTTTGTTTCTTATAGTATTAATGCCTCTAAAAGTTTCTGTTATATTTTTTTCTCAAATTTTTATTTTATATATCTTCTTTATGTACTTAATGATCAAATACATTTAAAAAAATTTATTTGTATACCTGAAAATCATATGAAAATACCTAATTGTGTATAATTAGATATTACATTATTGTTTATTTAAAAATGTTAAGTGGTTCCCATAATGAAATTTTTAGAATCAAGGTATCATTCAATATAAAATTTCATGAAAATGAAATGTTAAAAATAAAATTATGACAAAAATAAGTTAATAATTGAAGTGTAAAGAATTAAAAACATAACAGATGATGAGTATAATTAAAATATGATGTGGTTAATAAAATATGTAGTATCAATATAATCACCTAAATTTTTTTTTTTTGATGTACCAACTCAAAAAGAAATTAAAAAAAATTAACATAGGAGATGTAAATCAACGACACAAAGGAGGAATGGAAGGGAGAAGAAGATCGTAATTAACTACCTGATAGTCAAGGAAAATGAGACCTTTAAAATGCTATTTGGTCGGATTTGTACCTGGACGACTTGGTGTTAGAGACGAAAGAAAACACAATTTATTAAATTAGGAGAGTTTAGTATAAAGATAAATTGAATAAACGCTAAGACGGATATTGGAGATAATTGAGAAATAGAAGGAAGAGAAAGGTAAAAGCGTATTGGCAAAGGAAAAAATTAAAAACAAAAAACAAAAAACAAAAAACAAAAAAAAAAAAGAAAAAAAGAAAATGATGTCATTAGTGACATAAGTAGTTTAGGCGGGAAAACCGAGTTAGACTTCTTTTAATTTATATATATATAGATATGTACGGATAGTTTTTCATTAATAATTCAAATAGTTAATTGGAGCATTCTTCAATATAAGTAGCATTTTAACCAAAATTGCTTATGGGTTCTTTGAAGACGTACAAAATAATTATTAATTACGTAACAATAATAATAATTACTCGTTAACAATTCATAATGAAGATTCAAATAAAACCACATGTATTGAACATTGTTTTACCCTTTTTTCACAGCCCATATTGTATCTTAGTATGTTTTTTCTCATCGTAAGCGATTGTTATTATTACAGCCCAAAACGAATCATTAGAATCAAAGATATTAATTGTTCAAAGCTTAGTACAACTAATTGCCGGACAATAGAACTTATTGCAATACTAAGACTGACCAAAAGTTCAATTTGACAATTGAATTGATTATTTATTAATTTATTAATGTTTCTTAAGTTCTTTCCAAGTTTATAATAATAGATTTTCATAGCATTTTTTTAAAAAAATATTTTTCCCGTACAAAGTACAAGTGGGAATCTAGTTATAGTGTAAAGGAAAATATGGAGTTAGTAGACTCCTACAAGGAAACTACAACTGAAAATGGAAAGTTGCAAACATCTCTACAAGAGAAGAGAGTAAACAAAAAAAAAAAATATGGAAAGATTGATTCTTCTATTATGTATAATCTTTTCAATTTGTATTTTATCTTGTGCAATTGTTGTATAACTATCCATGTTGAAGTAATAATTTGAAATTTGTATATAGTAAATAGACAAGCTTAGTTTAGTTGTATCTATCAAGCTAGTCCTGATCTCCCACATGGGCAGGATCCAGAATAAATCAATAAAGGGAGCTTATAGAACACTAGATCTTCTATAAGTTACTCTAAACCAATAAGCCATACGTTTCTATTTTATATTTCATATGATAGTTAAATTGAAAAGATAAAATTGAAAGACAAAAAATGTAAATCATGACATATAAGTCCAGTTGACAAGCTAATCTTTAAATAAAATTTTTTCCTATCCTTAACTTTCTTTTCCTCCATTTGTTTCAAAATATGCATTCTACAATTAGCAGAGATTTTCTTAAAATAATATAAGAAAGCTTAGTCAAATCATAGAAAAAATTTAAGTAAAAAATAAGGCGAATGAGGTAAAAGTAAACTTTTTTTTTTTGTGTCATAATAATTTTTAACTTGCTGTATAAGACCCTATCACTTAAGTTACTGAATTAGGCCTTGAGTGCTTTAATTTGGTAACAAGAAATATACCTAATGTATGAGAATTGTAAAGATCAAACTTGATAAAAAAAAAATAGACTCATAAATGAATGAATTAACACAAAAATTGAAATTCTCTCAATGGGCAAAAAAGCAAAAAGAAAAAAATAAAATAAAAAGATTTGGTGGGTTTAAGCCAAGTAGCCTAGGGATAAACCTACCTTGCTCTCCCACCATACTGGATTATCCGGTTAGACGCACATGTGGGGGAAGATAATTGGATAATCCACCTGGGACAATGATCTTCCGTGATGAATGTGTGCCTCTTCTTGTGGAATAATCACGTCCTTTTTATCTATCAAGCAATTTTTTCTATATATAAATATAGATGGATGTAAACTATATCATTTGGAATCTCGATCTAGTAATATATGGTATGACATTATATGGTGTCATATGACCATGTGACGTATATTGAAATATGCCACATGGGAATCACAACTATGTGATATTCTCCGATGCCGACTCCATATGTATTAAACATATAGTATTAGATCATTTTTAGTATCATTTGAGATCATTTAATAAAATTTTTCATTTCATATTAGAAAGAAGGAAGTTAATTATCTCAAATACCATTGAAGTTTACAAAAGTAATCTCATATTTCACTATACTTTGAAATTTATCTCTGGTGCCACTACACTTCTAAAAAACTATCTCATCAGCCATTATACTTTCAGAATCATCTTATTTACCATTGAATTTATCTAAATCTTATTTGGTTTATCATTAAACATTTTAAAATCGACTCTTTTTTTTAAGGGTAAATTACACCTAACGTCCCTAACCTTTTAACTTTTTATCGATTACGTCCCTAACCTTTAATTTTCCGCTTGTACGTCCCCAACCTTTAGGAAAATCCTTTTTAAAGTCCCTGATGATGGAAAACGTTAGATTCAACCGTTAACCATCCCAGACCCAATACCAAACTGAGGGGTAATTTTGGAATATTGCTAAAACTATTTCCCTCCAAACCTATTGGGCATTTTCCATCCATTTCATCTATACATATATACGTGTAGGGTATATTTATTCCAAGCTCTCTGCAACTTTCATTTCACCATCCAAAGTATCCATATATCTATTCCTCAATCATGGCTACTCCAGAACGAACATACATGTGTGGAAGCAGGATGCACTACAAGACTTCATGGATATATACAAACCCAGAAGGAGGTTTTACATTTGTGAACGAGCAATGGTAAGAAAAACATAGTCTACCTGTGAATGCTGCTTTAATAATTGTTCTTGCACTAAGACTCCATATTTTAGGGACCATATTGTGGACAACTCTTCTGGTATGACCCGCCAATCTGCGACCTAGCAAAAGTGGTGATTCCCAGCCTTGTAAGGTCTATGGACATATTGAAAGGCCAGATCCGCGGATTAGAGCGTGATAATCACAAATTGGAAGATGAAATAATAGGGCTTCAAGAAGAAAACAGAAGGATTTGGAGTAGAGGACACGCGTCGGATAATTGGATGCCCAAGCCCATAATTGTTCTTATTGTGGTGATAGTCCTTCTTATGTGGAAGCAAACTGACACACCCCACCCTTAGTACTTCTAACTTACTAGAAGTGTAACGTACGCTGACGATAAATTCCAACTAAAAGCTATAAATTACTGTCAAGGCCCATGTACATTCTAATTATTCTAGAAAATTTTGACAGCATCTCCCCTAATTTGTTAACAAACCAACCTGTTTAACAAACAACATCAAACTCATATACACTTCAAATTTCCCACTATAAGTAACATCACCTTATAATTGAAGAAATATACTAAACCAACTATGATTTCCATGAGAACACCCAATACCTACTAGTAAGTTAACCTTATCGAAACCTATAATTCATAGTAACAACAAACCTATAACACTCTCTATGTGGTGGCTTGAATTTCTTTAATTAGCAGGCTCGATCATAATGCATTGCCTAGACTCCAATTGCTATCTGAAAAGAAAATTATTTAGGAAAACATATGAGCTGACTAGCCCAGTGAGTGGAATTTTATAAATAAATGTGCTTTGAAAGGTCAAAAATACATTTTTTGCAAAATCTCGTAAGATGGACAAACCACTTCTTGGTTTTCATCAATTGAAACATCATTCCAGCATAATATCAACATTGATAAAATCATTGCATGCTAGAGAACATCATAAACATCCTTTCATTTAATAATAATTATAAAATTCACTAGAGAACATCATGAACATCATTCATTTAATAATCATCACAAAATCCACTCGAAAACATCATAAAAGTTATTTCATTTCAAGATAATCATAAAATTTTCCCCAAAGAGTATCCAACATATCATGATCATAATATCAAGTCATACGTGCATAAACATCAGCTTGGGCCATAGGTATCTTATGACCCCTTCGCCCTAAGCGACACAACAACCAGCTTAAGCCATAGCTAGCACATAGGGCCCTTTGCTTGGGCAGCGTTCATTTGGTCAACTTGAGCCATAGGCCCCTTCGCTCGTAGGCGGCATATCATTTTGTCAGCTTGAGCTAGAGGCCCCTTCGCCTATAGGCGGCATATTCATAACATTGGATACATATTTGGGGTTTTCATGCATCATAAATCATGTTTTCAATTCAAATATTTCTTTAAAAATCGTAAAACATCATTTCGCATAAACATTCATATGACTTTTCTAAAGAAAATATCAACTTTTTGGAATTTCAAAGAAATACATAATCATCATAAACACATTGCATCGTGAATCATACTTCAAATAGAATATTTCTCTGAAAATCATGAAGCATCATTTCATATAAAAACGCATACGATCATTTCTTAAGAAAATATCATCTTTTGTGAAGTTTCTTATAAATACATTATCATCATAAACATTATAAATTCATGTGAAATCAAAGCATAAAAATTTTCATTTAGAAAGAAAGGAGAGAAGAGAGCTCCACTCACCGGCTAAGTAGTATCCTTCCGTGATCCATTTCCTTTTAACCTTTATCATTTCCTGTAACATTATATAAAGATTCTACTTAACATTTAATACATTTCTAATGAACTTCTTATATTTCACAAATCACACAATTTAGAGCTTGTTTGATACTCTTTATTTTTGCAATTTATAAATTCACCTACCATGATGTGACTGTTGATTTGACAACTATTCAGTAATCACCACACATTTCAAATTTTAATTAAATTTCCACCACTCATTTCCACTCACTATAAATTCTTTTTATAAATTGATTTTATAAATTTAACCAAACGGGTCCTTAATTCTTTTGCTTTTCTTTCCTTAATCCTATTTATCTTCTTTCTAACTTATTTACTAGTTGAAGATTTTCTAATTCAACTACTTTTATCAATATGAAATTTCCTTTTGGATTACAAGTCCTCTATTCATTTAGATCCTTCAAGTTTTCTTCATTTTCCAATTAGGCATATAGTTGTTCCTTTTATATACTTATTTTAGACTTTATTCTATCTTAAAATTTGTAATAATATCAAATGTTAGAATCCCAAATTCCCACCAACATAACATCTCCTTTTGATCACAATTCACCCATTCCATTAAATACTTCAAGATTCTTCATTTCCAAATAGATTCATGATTGTTCCCTTCATATACTTGTTCTAGACTACTTCGTCTCACCATGTGTCATAATAGCACATATTATAGCCTCAAATACCCACTCATTCTTCATTTTCATTCTTAACTAAACTCTTCCGTCAATTTTGTGCACCACTTAGTGAATTCAAGACTCAATTCAACTCCTCAACAAAGAATGAGTTTCCCTGTTTTGGGCAGTGTACATATAAAGCCGTTTTATACTTAAGAACGGTGTCACATGGTTTTGAAAATTTCCCATAAGGTAGAACACTTATATAATGAAATTGAGCTCAAGAAAAACATGTTAGCAATATCAAAATATTCCACCACTTCCTGAAATTCTGTTCTCGGGTGCACACTACCCCTTCTCACAAAACATGTCATAAAAACTCCTACCGACCTCCAAATGGCGTCATTCAAGTTTTGGATGATAGACGACTCATAGAAGATCATTTTACAACTTGTAGCTTGTTAAAATTCCACTTATACGATCAGCTATGGCCTCCTAAAGTGGGAAGGGCAGAAACTTCATGCACAATAATTCCAATTTTCATGTCTAAATATAATTTTACACTATTTAAACCAATAAAACTACATCATAATCAACTAATCAATTCCATAAGGAGTTTCTCAATCCTAGGAGAAAATTAACCCTTAAATTTATATGAAACCAAGGCTTGAAAGAGAGAGTAATACTTACATATATTGATAGCTTCTCACTTAGCTTCTTCAATTCATCCAATTTCCATCTTCAATTTCTCCCAAGAATTTCCTCTTCTTGCTTGAGCACTCACGTCCAACCCTTGGTTCTGCCCTCTCTCTCTCGATTCTTCCCATTTCCCTACAAGACAATAGATATTTTGGTCTTAAATCCACCTATTTATCCACTTAGTCATTAATTTTGTGTCTTGTTTCACTAGATCCTTAACTTCATTCCTTATTTCATTTAACTACCAACTTATGATATAACTCCACATGAATCCCCAAACTTGTTTAAGTTCTTAAATGATAACCCAAAGATTAAATTAATGCATCTTAATCCAAATTTGACATTGACTTAACTATTACACCTTTGACGTTGACGAGAAAGATTGATCCTTGAAAATAGTAAAGCGGGTCGTCACAATCTTACCCTCTTGAAAAGAATTTTGTCCTCAAAATTCAACAATCTTAAGATCTGAATAATGAGATTATTAATATTGCACTTGAATATTGCTTTCCATGTAGCTCTTCCATAACATAAAACATCCAAATGACTTACTAGCAGAATTGGCCCGTTAATCAACATTTATGTCTTGCTAACTAAGTCTTCCATTTTTCATTTTCCAAATTTCATATGTGACTTGCATAATTTATCAGCTTGATAATTTCACTCATATGTATCAATACTCAACTTCTTTCCATTTGTAACCTTTTCACTACATGTACCACCCATGTTGACATTTTCATCACAACCTCTTCATATATTGACTAACTTGCAGTGGATCATGGTATCATGTCTCTGAGGCCTTTACAAGGCTTAACAATGAACTTTAACCATATTCATCTTCTTCTAGCTCACTCTTTTCTTCTAATTTCATATAATTCTCATGTTTAATTCGTTCAACTCATAAATATATGTTGTACTCTTTTGGAGTCATCTTTAACATCCCTAAATCTTGTAAACTATCGTGATATTATATTTCCAAAATCTCAGTAGCAAATGTTACTCAAAATTGGCCATCATTTACTTTTCTTAATTCATATTTACATCATAGTTCCGATTCTATACATCATGACTTCACGTTCACTAGCTACATGTTCGTAAGTAATTATAGTAACAAGGCTCTTGCAATTACTTGTAGTTCTAAGATTCCAAACCCATTTATAATCAATGATGATAAGATTCTAACAATAACATGCTCCTTTCAAATCTCTCCTTTTTCCTTTCCCCTCACTTCATTTCCAACTACCCAATTGGTAATCTCCAATAACTATACCACATTTAAACTGTAATTCCGTTTTTAACTTCATATAATATACTTCCTCCTTTCTTTTCTTGTATTCAAAGATATCTCATTTCTGATGTGATCAATTACATGTTTTAATCTTATAAGCTATCAAATCATTTCATTCCCTTCATTCTTTGTATATACACACATGTACTCTTTCTATAATCACCCATTGTGCTAAATTTTCTTCTCAACTATCATGATTTCCATACTTTCCTCCCATAATTCAATCTTTACTCAAATTCACTAATTAAATTGACATGCGCCCACTCCTAGCACTTCTACCTTACTAGAAGTGTGACGTTCACTGACGATAAATTCTAACTAGAAGTCAAAATTTACCGTCAAGACTTGTGTACATACTAATCATTCTAGAAAAATTTCGACAGCATTTCCCTTGTTTTATTAACAAAACCAACATGTACCAATACTCTATATCAACCCCCATAACTCCTCGTTCACTTCAAACAACAATTTATATATGAAGAAATATATTAAACCAAGTATAACTCACCCAAATACACCCAATACATTCTAATAAATTAACCCTATTAAAGCCTAAGATTTATAGCAACAACAACAAACCCATAAAATCTATATATGGTGGCTCGATTGCTTGAAGTAGCAGGCTCGACCAGATGGGTTGCCCAACTTCTATTTCTATCTAGAAGGAAAATCATTTAGGAAACATATGAGCTAACTAGTCCAGTGAGTGGAGTTTTATAAATAAACGTGCTTTGAAAGGTCGGAAATACATCTTTTGCAAAATCCCGTAAGATGGACAAACCACTTATTGGTTTTCATCATTTGAAATATCATTCTACATAATATCAACATTGACAAAATCATTGCATACTAGAAAACATCATAAATATCATAAAATTCATTAGAGAACATCGTGAACATCATTCATTTAATAATCATCATAAAATCCACTTGAAAACATCATAAAAGTCATTTCAATTCAAGATCATCACAAACTTTCCCCAAAGAGTATCCAACATATCACATGATCATGATATCAAGTCATACGCGCGTAGACGGTCAGCTTGGGCTATAGGTGCCTTATGACCCCTTCGCCCTAGGCGGCACAATTAAACAGCTAGAGCCATAGCTAGCACATATGCCCCTTCGCTTGGGCGGCGTTCATTTGGTCAACTTGAGCCATAGGCCCCTTCACCCGTAGGCGGCTTATCATGACATCTGATACAAATTTGGGGTTTTCATGCATCATAAGAATAAATTATAAATTCAACATAAACATCAATTATGTCCCAAATCATAAGAATAAACTATAAATTTAATACCTAATAAAAATACATAAATCTTAAAAATAATTCTTTAACTTACCTTTATGAAATTGCACGAGAAAATCGAAACCCAAATGCCAAACCATGCCATCAAGGTGAAATTTCCTCACTTTCTTCTCTTTTTCTTCCTTTTTCTTTTTCTTTTCTTTTTCTTTCATTTTTTTTCTTTTTGGCCGAGAGGTCTGTGTCTGCTTCTTTGTCCCTCTCCCATTCTTTTCTTTTGATTCCAATTCAAAGACAAAATATGCATATATATAGGAAAGTTGCACATAAAGTCCCTCAACTAATTGCTTTGCTCTAAGTTGTCCTTGATAATCATATTTACCCATAAGTCTTTTAATATTTAATTATTTCTCTTAAACTTCCGATCTGATGACTTGGACTTTGACCCAAATAATTTAATCTTGACTATGACTTAACTATTCCACCTTTGATTTTGGTCTGTAATATTTGGGATGTCACATTACATATAATTCTCGTGCTTAATTCATTTAACTCGTTGGCATAGTTTTCCACTTTTATAATAACCCTTAATATCCCATCATTTGTAAACTATTGTGGCATCATTGTTTCCAAAATCTCAGTAGCAAATGTAACTCAATGAATCATCATTTACCTTTCTTAATTCATATTTATATCATGGTTCCAATCATACACAAATATGACTTTAGGTCCACTTGCAACATGCTCGTAAATAAATCTAATAGCAAGACTCTTGCAATTACTCATAGTTCTAAGCCCCTGAGCTCATTCATCAGCAATGACAAAAATCTAACTATAATACATTTCTTTCAAATCTCTCACCCTTTTCCTTTCCACGCATTTCACTTCCAATTTACCTAATTGCCAATCTCCACTAACTCAATCACATATGATAGTATATAATTTCCACTTAACTGCAATTTCCTTTTAAATTCAACTTCATATAATATACTTTTTTCCTTTCTTTTCTTGTATTGAAAGATATCTCATTTCCTATGTGATCAATTATGCTCCTTAATCTTATAAGTTATCAAATCATTTCATCTCCTTCATTCTTTCTTTACACACATGTGCTCTTCCATGATCACCCATTATACCAATTTACCTTCTCAGCTATAATGAATTTTGTAATCTCTTCCAATAATTTAATGTATTTCTATAGGCTATTCATCTCATTTCCTAGTTTCACCTATTTCATTAATATATCGTGTCATTATCACTCATTAACATATACGTCTCAAATCATCCTTCCATGATAACCTTTGAAATATATCATGTCATCACAGTGTAAAGTGTCCAATAACATCACAATTAAAAAATTTGACATACAAATTTGCGTAACATCAATCCTTAAATTTAATACCAATAAATTTTTATTCCAACTTATACCTTATCCACATCACATCATATTCATATATATCGAATAAAACCAACCTAATAATTCCCTACTTAATTCTTACTCATTTTCATATCATTGGCTAGTTATATTAAAACTAGATATTATGCATATAATCCTATCCATTTCTCGTGGCCATCCTTTGCTATACTTCAACTAACAAAGTGCCATAATTTCATGAATTTAAGGCCTTAACATCATTTTCTTCACAACAGCCTTGGTGTCTCTTTCTCAAACCCATATATTTACATCATAAATCTTCATAACTCCAATACTTATTCGTACATCTTAATTCCATATTCTCTAGCACAACTAAACCCAAAATAGGGTTCAATAAGCATAGCTTATCTAAATCTTTAAATAAACACAATCATCTACAACCCTAATATCTCAAACAAGGCACATGCTTCAAGATCTTGAATAGATAATTAAACTTATAAAATCATCATTTCCCTTTTTGTGTATCCCATATTGCACTACGAATTTCTACTTCAATATACATTTCACATGCTTCTTTTTTCTTTTTCATATCTAAGAACCATATCATCCCAAATAAGCCGTAGAAACAAGATTATAACTTAAACTTGAATATACTTTACATTTCCTTTTGAGTGACCTTCTAACATCAATATCAATATCAATATCAGATATCCACATAATATATGAATGAAGTTATTAAGTTAATGAATTAAGCAAATCACATATAAAATTTGGGAAATGAAGAAGGGAAGATTTAGTAAGGCATTTATGTTGAATAATAGAACAATTCGGTTAACAAGTCAGTTGGAGGTCATATGTTGTGGAAGAATCACATGGGAAACAGTGACGGTCAAGTGCAATTTAGGGATTTCATTATCCATATCTTACGATTGTTGAATTTCGAGGACCAAATTCTTTTGAAGGGTGTGAGTATTGTGACATTCCAAATATTACGGACCAAAATCAAAGGAATTTGGT
>CAVNYN010284879.1:0-76266 GCA_963692815.1 Nyctanthes arbor-tristis | reverse complement strand
TTGAAGCACAAGATGCTTAACTATGCATGAAATGATTCTTTAAATGAGATATGGCCCCGTTCTTTCTTTAATGGACAAGTAAATAGTACCGTGTAGTTTTCTAATGGTTGGATGAATTCAACGGAATGAGTCACGGAGTTCGAGAGGTTTTCTTACTATTTGAAGTACCAGACGCGTTAATATCCACGTAATGATTCCTTAAAAGAGGCATTACCCCGTTCATTCCTTAATGGACAAGTAAATAATCCCATGCAGTTTTCCAGTTGTTTTGGTGAGTTCAAGGAGTTAGATAAGTTTTCTTACTATATGTAGTATAAGACGCGTAACTGTGCGTAGAATAATTTCTTAAAAGAGATATGGCCTCATTCTTTCCCTAATGGACGAGTAAAGCCCCGTATAGTTTTCTAATGTTAGATGAGTTCAATAGAATTATTCGTGAAGCTAGATAGGTTTTCTTACTATTTGAAGCACAAAACGCCTAACAATCCACGGAATAATTTTTTAGAAGAGATATCACCGCGTTTTATCTTTAAAGGACAAATAAATATCCTCGTGTAGTTTTCTAATAGTTAGATGAGTACAACAGAATGATTCATAGAGTTGGATAGGTTTTCTCACCATTTGAAGTGCAAGACTCCTAACTTTACAAAAAATGATTCGTTAAAAAATACATTGCCCATTCTATCTTTAATGGATAGGTAAATAGGTAAATAGCCCTGTGTAGTATTCTCATAGTTATTCAAGGGAATGATTTGTTGAGGTAGATAGTTTTTCTCACTATTTGAAACGCAAGAAGCGTAACTGTCCACGTAATAATTCCTCGAAAGAGATAACACTAAAAATAATTTATAATAAATTTTTAGCCACATTCTTTCATTAATAACTAAGTAAATAGCCCCGTGTAGTTTTCTAATAGTTAGATGAGTATAAGAGAATGATTCGCGGAGTTAGATAGCTTTTCTCGATATTTAGAGGGTAGGAAGTGTAACTGTCCACAGAATCATTCCTTAAAATAGATATAGGCTCATTCTTTCCTTAATAAATAAGTAAATAGCCCCGTATAGTTTTCTAATAGTTAGATAAGTATAAGAGTGATTCACGAAGTTAGATAGCTTTTCTCACTATTTAGAGGTTAGATAGCTTTTCTCGCTATTTAGAGGGTAGGACGTGTAACTATCCACAGAATAATTCCTTAAAAGAGAAGATCGGACCGTTCTTTCCTTAATAGACCTGTAAATAGCCCTGTGTAGGTTTCTGATGGTTTGATTAGCTAAACCGAATGATGTGGGGGAGTTAGATAGGTTTTCTCATTAGTACAAGTACAAGACGTGCAACTATCCACAGAATGATTCCTTAAAAGATATATGGCCCCGTTCTTTCTCAATTGACAAGTAAATAGCCCTTGGTAGTTTTCAAATGGTTAGATGAGTACAATGGAATGATTCATGGCTTTTGACAGTTTTTCTAGCCATTTGATGTACAAGAGGCGTAACTATTCATAGAATGATACCTAGAAATAAAAATTGCCCCGTTCGATCTTTAAAAGACAAGTAAATACCCTCATGTAGTTCGCTAATAGTTAGACGAGTAACACAGAATGCTTAATAGACTTAGATAGGTTTTCTCACCATTTGGAGTACATGACCCGTAATTAATCAAAAAATAATTTGTTAAAAGATACATGGCCCTTTCTGTCTTTAATATACAAGTAAATAGCCCTGCGTGGTTTTTCAATGGTTATTCAACGTAATGATTCATGGAGTTAGATGGCTTTTCTCACTATTTCTAATATATGACAAGTAACTATCTACGGAATAATTCGATAAAGAGGTTTGACCCCACTCCCTCCTCAATGGACAAGTAAACAGCACCGTGTATTTATCTAATTGTTAGATTAGTTCAATAGAATGGTTCAAATAGTTAGATTGGTTTTCTTGCCATTTGAAGCACACAATGCTTAACTATACATGAAATGATTCCTTAAATAAGATATAACCCCGTACATTTCTTAATGGACAAGTAAATAGTACTGTGTAGTTTTCTAATGGTAGGATGAGTTCAATGGAATGAGTCACGGAGTTAGATAGGTTTTCTTGCTACAAGACATGTCACTATCCACGTAATAATTCCTTAAAAGGGGTATGGCCACTTTCGCTTCTTAATAGACAAGTAAATAACCCCGTGCATTTTCCTATGGCTTGGTAAGTTCAATAGGATGGTTCATCGAGTTAGATAAGTTTTCTCATTATTTGAAGCACAAGACGCGTAACTATACACAAAATGTTTCCTTAAAAGAGATGTGGCCCCGCTCTTTCCTTATTGGACGAGTAAATGGCCCCGTATAATTCTCTAATGGTTGGATGGCTTCAACAGAATGATATGGGGGACTTAGATAGTTTGTCTTGTAATTTAAAGTTCAAGACATATAACTATCCACAGAATGATTCTTTAAAAGATATATGACTGCGTTCTTTCCTTAATAGACAAGTAAATAACCCTGTAGATTTGACTAACTAGTTGTTGGAACGTGCCTTGCATGTTGTATGTTTCAATGAACATATTTTAAATATGTAATTTTCATTAGAATATTTTATTACAAAAGCACTTCTCTATACATAATAGTTCTTGTCAATGTTATACTTTTTGGACTTTATCGTCTCATTTGACAAGCATTCTTGTTGCATTGGAACTCCATGTAAAATCAAAACATATATTTGTCTAATGTTTCCGTTTTGAACTTTATATGTATTCTCTTTACGAATAGCATTGCATCACTAATCATTGGGATTGTATCACCAAATAATGTGGCTTGGATTTTGTTAACCTACGAAGACATAAAAAGAAATGAGTTAGTATATAAAAGAACTGCTAAGATATAATAATATAGTGATTCAAATCTAAATTAAAAATATAAAATATTACATCTTCATCCATTAAAATTGATTTTTGATCTTGGCTGGGACCTTCTACATTCGTGTAGTTTTTAATGGAACTTTTACAAAGGATGGAAAGTTAATTTGATACTCCATTCTTGATCAAACGCACTCAATTCCTTTATTAGCATACAATACAATACTCTTCTTTTTTAGTTGATGCACACAAAGCCATTTGGCTAGAGAACGGGTTAAAACTAAGATTGGATTAATTAAAAGAACAGAAGTTGGATTTGTGTTTCAATATTCTTGAATTTATTTGGATCTCGATCATCAATTTATAGTGGGTGAAGTATGCATGAAGAGATGAAATATGAAGATTGATATGGTGGGCAATTACAACACATTAAAATAATTAATTGTAGTATAACCGTATGTAAGTTATAAATTTTTAATATTATTAAATTTCAATTAAATATAATAATTACTTTATGACATTCATTTGTCTTGATGATAGAATTAAATGAAATCAAATATTCATGTAATTATTAGTATTTTTTTAAAGTTGTAATGATTAATTTTATAACATTTATGTATATTATACATATTGCAACATAAATCTATATTAAAACAAAAATACAAAACTAAATCAATATCGTACTAATTTTGTTCATGAATTTTACATATTAAAACATAAATCAAAGATTCAAATACAAATATATATATCTTTCCATTTCACTAAATTTCTTACCTACAAAATTAGCTTGAATTGAAAGTATAATATATACAATCTTCTTCATTATTGATCTCAAGTTGAAAAGGCATACGCATATGTAACATAGTTCTAATATGAAATTAAAGAAGAAAAAATGGCCACAATATGCATTAACTAAAAATGTTACACGATTATTTGTGCTCAAAAATTTTGTATATAGAGATTCTTGCACATTTGTTACTGATAATGAATTGGGGGAAAAACTTATCATCTAGTGGAAGAAAAGAATAGCCATTGAATTCGTTTTCTACTTGGAATTTTGAAATAAATTGCTAGATGGATCTCTAGTTCAATTCACCTAGCATTGATATTATGCGAATAATTTGATTGGATCAGATGATTTTAGTAATGCTATACTAAAATGTATGATAAAGATTAGGGACAAAATAGAGTAAACTAGTTATGTAGTAATGTAGTGAATAAGTGTGGTGAAATAAAGGTAATGGATAGTATAGGAATTAAAGAAAAAGAGTAAGGGAAAATGTGGAATCCGAATGTGTTACATGGATTCCACGTTTATGTAGTAGTGATGGTTAGATGAGTATAACAGAATGATTCACCCCTTAGAAGATACATTCCTCATTTGGAGTACATGACTCGTAATTAATAAAAAAATAATTCGTTAAAAGATACATTGCCCGTTCTATTTTTAATAGACAAGTAAATAGCCCCGCGTAGTTTTCCTATGGTTATTCAACGTAATGATTCATGGAGTCATATAGCTTTTCTGGCTATTTGAAATACATAACATGTAACTATCAATGGAATGATTCATGAAAAGAGGTCCATTCTCTCCTCAATAGACAAGTAAATAGCCCTGTATTTTTCTAATGGTTAGAACAGTTCAACAGAATGATTCACAGAGTTCGATATGGCCCCATTCATTCCTTAATGGATAAGTAAAAAGTACCGTGTAGTTTTCTAATGGTGGGATGAGTTCTACAGAATGAGTCACAGAGTTAGATAGGATTTCTTGCTATTTAAAGTACAAGACGCGTCACTATCCACGTAATGATTCCTTAAAAGAGGTATGGCCCCTTTTGTTCCTTAATAGACAAGTAAATAACCCCATATAGTTTTCCTATGGCTTGGTGAGTTCAAAAGAATGATTCGTGGAGTTAGATAAGTTTTCTCACTATTTGAAGTACAAGACGCGTTACTATAAATGAAATGTTTCCTTAAAAGAGATATGGCCCTGCTCTTTTCTTATTGGATGAATAGATAGCCCCGTATAGTTCTCTAATGGTTGGATGACATCAGCGGAATGATATGGGGGAGTTAGATAGTTTTTCTCGTTATTTCAAGTACATGTTGTATAACTATCCACAGAATGATTCTTTAAAAGATTTATGGCCGCGTTCTTTCCTCCATAGACAAGTAAATAGCCCTGTGCATTTTACTAATGGTTAGATGAATACAACGGAATGATTCATACCTTAGAAGATGCATTCCTCGTTAGGAGTACATGATTTGTAATTAATCGTAAAATAATTCGTTAAAAGATACATGGCCCGTTCTATCTTTATATCCAAGTAAATACGCCCACATAGTTTTCTAATGGATATTCAATGTAATGAGTCATGGAGTTAGACAGCTTTTCTTGCTATTTGAAATACATGACATGTAACTTTCCACGGAATGATTAGTTAAAAGAGTTTTGACACCATTCCCCTATTAATGGCCAAGTAAACAGCCCCATATATTTATCTAATGGTTAGATTTGTTCAACATAATGATTCACAGAGTTAGATAGGTTTTCCTGCTATTTGAATTACAAGATTCTTGACTATACATGGAATTATTCCTTAAATAAGATGTGGCCCCCATTCATTCCTTAATGGACAAGTAAATAATACCTTGTAGTTTTCTAATAGTTGGATGAGTTCAACGGAATGAGTCATGGAGCTAGATAGGTTTTCTTGCTATTTGAAGTACAAGACGTGTTACTATCCACGTAATGATTCCTTAAAAGAGGTACGGCCCCTTTCGTTCCCTAATAGACAAGTAAATAACCTCGTGCTGTTTTCCTATGGATTTGTGAGTTCAATAGAATGATTCATCGAGTTAGATGAGTTTTCTCACTATTTGAAGTACAAAATGCACAACTATCCACGAAATAATTCCTTAAAAAAGATATGGCCCAATTCTTCCTTATTGGACAATTAAATAGCCCCATATAGTTCTCTAATGGCTAGATGAATTCAATGGAATGATGTGGGGGAGTTAGATAGTTTTTCCATTATTCAAAGTACAAGACATATAACTATCCACAGCATGATTCGTAAAAAGATAGGCCGCGTTCTTTACTCAATGGACAAGTAAACAGCCCTATGTAGTTTTCTAATGGTTAGATAAGTACAACGGAAAGATTTACGCCTTAGATGTTTTTTCTAGCCATTTGAAGTACAAGACACGTAACTATCCATCAAATGATTCTTTAAAAGAAAAATTGCCCTGTTCTATCTTTAAAAGACAATTAAAGACCCTCATGTAGTTTGCTAATAGTTAAACGAGTACAACGAAATGATTAACAGACTTAGATAGGTTTTCTCACCATTTCGAGGACATAACTCATAAGTAATCATAAAATAATTCGTTAAAAGATACATGGCCCTTTCTATGTTTAATAAACAAGTAAATAGCCCAGCGTAGTTTTCCCATGGTTATTCAACGTAATGATTCATGGAGTTAGATAGCTTTTCTCGCATATAGCTATCAACATGATGTTGTGAATAAACTATTTATGTAGTAATGTAGTGAATAAATATGGTGAAATAAAGGTAATGGATAGCATAGGAATTAAAGAAAAAGAGTAAGGGCAAACGTGGAATCCGAATGTTTTACATGGATTCCACTTTATATAGTAGTGATGGTTAGATGAGTACAAAGAAATGATTCACGCCTTAGCAGATACATTCCTCATTTGGAGTACATGACTCACAATTAATCATAAAACAATTCGTTAAAAGATACATGGCCCGTTCTATCTTTAATAGACAAGTAAATAGCCCACGTAGTTTCCCATGGTTATTCAACATAATGATTCATGGAGCTAGATAGCTTTTCTCACTTTTTGAAATGCATGACATGTAACTATCCATGGAATGATTCATTAAAAGAAGTATGGCCCCATTCTCTCCTTAATGGACAAGTAAATAGCCATGTGTATTTATCTAATGGTTAAAATAGTTCAACAGAATGATTCACAGAGTTAGATAGGTTTTCTCACTATTTGAAGCACAAGCTACTTAACTATACAAGAAATGATTCCTTAAATGAGATATGGCCCCGTTCATTCCTTAATGGACAAGTAAATAGTACCATATAGTTTTCTAATTGTTGGATGAGTTTAACGGAATGAGTGACAGAGTTAGATAGGTTTTCTTGCTATTTAAAGTATAAGGCACGCTACTATCCATGTAATGATTCCTTAACAAAGATATAGCCCCTTTCATTCCTTAACGGACAAGTAAATAACCTCGTGCAGTTTTCCTATGGCTTAGTGAGTTCAACAAAATGATTCATGGAGTTAAATAAATTTTCTCACTATTTGAAGTATAAGATGCGTAACTATCCATGAAATTATTCTTTGAAAGAGATATGGCCCCATTCTTTCTGTATTGGACTAGTAAATAGCCCTGTATAGTTCTGTAATGGTTAGATGAGTTCAACGGAATGATTCATGAAGTTAGATAGGTTTTCTCGCTATTGAAAGCACAAGACGTGTTACTATCCACATAATGATTCCTTAAAAGAGGTATGACCCCGTTCTTTCCTTAATGGACAGATAAATAGCCCTGTGTAGTTTTCCTATGACTCGGTGAGTTCAACGGACTTATTCGTGGAGTTAGATAAGTTTTCTCACTATTTAAAGTACAAGACGCATAGCCATCCACAGAATGAATCTTTGGAAGAGATATGGTCTCGTTCTTTTCTTATTAGACAAGCAAATAGCCCCGTATAGTTTTCTAATGGTTACATGAGTTCAATAGAATGATTCATGAAGTTAGGTAGGTTTTATCATTATTTGAAGCACAAGATGCGTAATTATCCACAGACTTATTTTTTAGAAGAGATATTGCGGCGTTCTATCTTTAAAGGACAAATAAATATCCTTGTGTAGCTTTCTAATAGTTAAAAGAGTACAACAGAATGATTCACAGACTTAGATAGGTTTTCTCACGATTTGAAGTACATGACTTCTAATTATACATAAACTGATTTGTTAGAAAATACATTGCCCGTTCTATCTTTAATAGACAAGTAAATAACCCCACATAGTATTCTAATGGTTATTCAGCAATTCCTTTCTACTGCCTTATGATTGGTGGCCTTAAGCTGCCATCCACTGAGGTAGCCACGCCATGCTGGCACAATTCTTAGGAAGGATCATATATTAAAAAAAAATTGACAAAGCATGGGAGCCAATAATTCCCTCTCCATCCCCCCACCCCTAAAAACACAACCCACCCCAAACCCAAAAATCTCTAGATCATCACCCCCTCTCAAACCCACCTGAAACGGTCAAAACTCCTGGTGAATGTTCGAGCTTCTGAAGATGCCAGAGCAAAGGCTGGAGATGATTCTGGCAAGGTGTTCCTTAATTAACCAAGTGTCTACATTTGCAAAGCTAACATAAGAGCAAAGTTACAACTGTAATCTCGTCCATATCTGTTCATCGGAAAGCATCCTTCACTGCTTACGATGAAATAAAAGACGACAGCTTTCCCTCGTGTGGCGTGCTCATCCATGAATGACCTTCTGTGACAGTAAGAAACTAATTATACGCCATTGCTTTCTTAAATTAAACTATAAATCGCTCTTAGTAAACCTCTATGGATGAACTCCACCTCCAGATTAAGATGACTTCCTTTCTAGCATGTATTCTGATTTTTCTTGAAGTGCTTAAGAGAAATAGCATTCTGAGCTGAAATGCAGATTGGGGGTTCTATTTTTTTGGTAATGAATTTCCATAATTGAAGTTTCTAGTAAATTTACTTGTTTTGTTTTAATCTGTATTGCCGTATTAAATTGCTTACTGTGACTTATACTTTGGACAAGTAATGACAATTTTTTATTGTAGTGTTTTGTCTTTGAATTGCCTACTATGACTTCTTTTCTAAATGCTGGATTGGATAGGCAAAAATGTTTTCAGGAAAAGATAAGAATAGTTTGGTAGTGAATGTAATAAGTTCAAGTAATAATTGAAGAAAGGGAATTCCCCTCCCCCTTTCTTTAAGATTTTTGGCTATCGTAAAATGCCAAACTAAGTAACTAACATTTGCTTCCATTGGAAACTGCGACTGGCTAATTGAGTTTCTGAAATGAATTTATTGTGATTGCCTAGAGAGAGACCTAAGAAAACATTGGCCACCGGAATGCCTTAATGTAGGGATCTAACACCGGAAGTTACCTATGTAGGTGATAGTGAGCAGATTTTAAACAATGTCAATGTCATAGTTAGTGAATGAGCCTCCTTCGAACAATGAGAAGACAGGTAGGTTAAACAATATGTACTCTATCTATGTGAATGCTAAGTAAAACATGGTTGGGTGTTGCTAATATATATTTATGTTGATTTAAGGTGTAGAAATGGAAGCGGAAAAGGATAATGTTGTGTTTGTTCAGACGTGTGCTCTTCCGATCAGTCGCCACCCCTCAGTTTGGTCAACAGCTTGAGACGGCCGATGATGGGTACTCATTTTATAATGAATACATCAGACATGCCAAGTTCAGCGTCAGGGTTGGGAACTACAAAAGGAATGCAGAAAAGGAGTTTTTCTAGAAAATGTTTGTTTGTACCAAAGAGGGACAAAAGGATATGCGATATCACAACAAGCTGAAGCATACTGTTGAGCATTCTGGGGAAAGGCAGTAGGGGGATGTTCGTACTGGATGTGAAGCAAGGATGAGCGTCCTTTTGAACAAGCAGGGGGCAGCTGGACAGTTAGCAAATTTGTGCCACAGCATAATCATCTATTCGCCACCCTTCGTAAAGTTCACATGCTACGTTCACACATGAATGTCTACTACCTAGCTCTGCAGGTTGTTGGAGGTAGATTCAGGTGGGCTATCTTCAGTAGGTTGCCTAGAGAGAGACCTAATAAACCATGCTAGGGACCTACACTGTGCAGTTACAGGTCATGATACACAAACGGTGATTGAGCACTTTGAGTAGGAGAAGCAGGTGAAAGAAAAATTCTTTTATGCTTATGAGACTGACGCAGAGGATAAACTAGTTAGGTGCTTTTAGGTTAATGCTGCCTCTGGGAATGCCTATGGGTGTTTTAACTTCGGTATCAACAAGTATGGAATGTGGTTTTGTCTATTTGTTGGAGTAAACAGATCGGCAGAGTAGTGTTCGGCTGTGGAATACTAAAAAGTTGAGTCATTTGAGTGGTTGTTCACTAAATTTATGGAGGCCATGCCTGGTAATGCCTATCCGGGAATGATTATCATGACGTCCGAGTCAGTAGTTGAGTTTGAGATGAGATGGACTGAGTTAATGCTCACTACTCCACTCGGAAAGAATAAGTGGTTGGCCAATATGCATGGGATTCGCCATAAGTTGGTACCAGCATTTAAAAATGGTGTTTTCTATGCTGGTATGTCTAGCTCTCACCGTGCTGAGAGTAATCACGCTTTTTCAAGCGTTATTTAAGCAAGGAATGCTCTTTAAATGACCTTTACACATGGTTCAAGAGAGTGCTAGAATGGTAGACACTTAGAGCTAGAAGCTAATCATGTTGATGTGGATGAAAGGATAGTGCCACTTACAGGACGTCTAATAGAAAAGCAGATGGCTTCGTGTTACACAAAGACAGTTTTCAATAAGTTGCAGGAAGATTGGCAAAGTCTTGACAACTACATATGCTCTATGAAGGGGAGTACACACAGGACACATATCTACGAAGTGAGTCCCTTTGACACAAAGAAAACACCTGATCACAAGCGCCAGCTGACATATGATGTTGCTACAGGTTACATCTCTTTTAGTTGCTGTCAGTTTGAGTCTAAAGGGATTCCATGCAGGCACATGTTCTACTAGATGCAGATGTAATAATTAAACACAATATGTTCTACTATTGCTTATGTATAAAATGCTTCAATTGAATATTACAAATAATTAATGATTGGTTTTGTGTTGGATGTATCTTGATCAAGTTAAGGTGTTACCAGAGAGGCACATACTGTGACGATAGACAAAGGCAGCAAAGGCTAAGCAAGTGTTTTGTATCACTTCAGCTCATACAGTGGTTCAGAGATACCTAGAGCATACCATCAATCTGCCGAGAAGAACCAAAAGAGTGACTGACAAAGCAGCTTTGACAGAGGCCGGAACCAAAATGATGGACCACATGCTAGATGAGTTGTATCCGTTACTTCCTGAACTTGGTGATAACAATGACACTAAAAGAGAGATGAGGACAGTGGCTGATAAAACACAGAGCGCTGTCATAAGTGATCCACATCCCGCCAGACCCAGAGGAGGTGGCAAGCAACTGAAGTCCACTAGAGGGTAATCAGGGGACGAGTTTATTGGCTAGGTATTGTTAAGCCTCTATATTGGATCTCTTAATTTAAACAAATTCCTCTTTGCTAGGGTTACAAATTTCTTCCACGTTAACGTTGTCATTAGCAACTTTTAATTTGTTAATTTGTTTCCTTTTTTCAGGTTCTATCTAGATATATGTAGTCAAATGGCATGTTGGAAAACTAGTTGTATGTCAGCATGGCATTGTATATCCATAGTCAATGACATTTTGAACTGTTTTGGTTTTGAATTCAAGGTTATATACCTAGTCAATGCCATGTTGTACTGTTTTGGTTTTGAATTCAAGGTTGTATATACCTAGTCAATGCCATTTTGTACTGTTTTGGTTTTGAATTCAAGGCTATATATACTATAGTCAATGACATTTTGTACTGTTTTGTTTTGAATTCAAGGTGTTGTAATTGTGGAATTAGTTGGATTGTAATAAGGTTTTTGTG
Organism: Nyctanthes arbor-tristis; assembly: GCA_963692815.1. Classification (NCBI taxonomy): domain Eukaryota; kingdom Viridiplantae; phylum Streptophyta; class Magnoliopsida; order Lamiales; family Oleaceae; genus Nyctanthes; species Nyctanthes arbor-tristis. The sequence goes on along the minus strand of CAVNYN010284879.1, from coordinate 64,626 downwards.
TTTGTATGGACCAGTTGTCGGACATCTTAGGAAGCTTACATGATGGCTATTACTTTACGCTGGTATAGAACTAATTGTTTGACAGGGCGAAGTTGTCGAATTTATAAGAGAGGTTCTATCAGATTTTCTGCCAGATTTTCATTAATAAAGTGTAAGAAAAAATTAAACTTAGCAATTAAACTTAGAGTGAATCCGGACAAATTCAAACTTTGCACACAAGTTGAAATTTTTAAACTTAGCAATTTGTAAAACAACTAAGCATATGGATTTTTATATAATGCAATAGTGTCTGTGATAGTCAACAAATCACATTTGGAAAATTAGGAATTTCCCGATAACCAAGTCTTTTACAAATATTACTTACACGCTTGTCCTAAAATATTACAACTTAAGCATCCAATTTAGAAGTACAACCTAGATTATTTACATCAACATGACCTACCCTCATACCCGTGCTCACTAATTCCTCCATCGCTCAAAGTTAACTTTGACAATGTTGAGAGAAATCCCAACCTCATTCTCTTTTGAAAAAAATATGATCAATGTCGGTTTATGTTATAGGAGAAAGGGGCAGACATATCAATATTTTTCGCATCCATTTGGATGAATATTCTGATTGAGAAAGGAGAAAGGGATTACCTGTCGAAGCGAGTAACACAGAGAAAGCCATGGATTTTGGATGATTATTTCGAATGCCGACACTGGCAACTGATTCTCGTGGGAGGTCGCATGGCTTAGACGGTCGGGTTCGATTGTCTTACTGAAGAATTGAGGGGTTGGAGCTTCGATAATGACGGGAGAGAAGGGGTTTTTTTGTGAGAGAGAAAAAATTGTTGTAGTGTTAATTATTTTAGAAGTGATGTGTCCGCCTTAAATATCTGGGAAAGAAATTGATCTGCAGCGAGTTTTCAAGTTTTAAATTTCAATTTTTTTTCTTTAAGTGGTAGCCACATCAGCCAGCGTCTGGTGGCTTATCGCCGCTAGACATATGGCGTTTGATCAAAGTCAGGTTATTCAGCTGAATGATTTGTAGAATTAGATAGTTTTTCTCTCTATTTAAAATACAATACGCGTAACCTTCCATCTAATAATTCCCTAAAAGAGATATAGCCCCATTCTTTCTTTGATGAACAAGTAAATAGCCCCGTGTAGGTTTCTAAGGCAGAACGTGTAACTATTCATAGAATGATTCCTTAAAAGCGATATGGGCCTGTTCTTTCCTTAATGGATAAGAAAATAGCACCTTGCAGTTTTCTGATGGGTTGAAAAGTTAAATGGAATGCTGTGGGAGAGTTAGATAAGTTTTCTCATTAATTCAATTACAAGACGTGTAACTATCCAAGTAATGATCCCTTAAAAGATATATATCCCCGTTCTTTCCTCAATGGACAATAGCCTTGCATAGTTTTCTAATGGATAGATGAATACGACGGAATGATTCACGGCCTTAGATGGTTTTTCTAGCCATTTGAAGTACAAGACTCATAACTATCCACGAAATGATTCCTTAAGTAAAAAATTGCCCTGTTCTATCTTTAAAAGACAAGTAAATACACTCGTGTAGTTTGCTAATAATTATACTAGTACAACGGAATGATTAACAGACTTAGATAGGTTTTCTCACCAATTGGCGTACATGACTCGTAATTAATCATAAAATAATTCCTTAAAAGATACATGGCCTGTTCCCTCTTTAATATACAAGTAAATACCCCACGTAGTTTTCCAATGGTTATTCAATGGAATGATTCATGGAGTTAGATATCTTTTCTTACTATTTGAAATACATGACGTGTAACTATCCACTAGAATGATTCATTAAAAGAGGTATGGCCCTATTCTCTCCTTAATGGAAACAGTCCTATGTAGTTATCTAATTGTTAGATTAGCTCAACAGAATGATTCATAGAGTTAGATATGTTTTCTCGCTATTTGAAGCCCAAGATGCTTAACAATCCATGAGATATGGCCCTACTGATCCTTAATAGACAAGTAAATAGCACCATGTATTCTAATGGTTATATGAGTTCAACAAAATGAATCATAGAGTTAGATAGGTTTTCTTACTATTTGAAGTATAAGACACATTACTATCCACATAATGATTTAAGGGGTACGGCCCCTTTCTTTCCTTAATGGATAAGTAAATAACCCGTGTAGTTTTATGCTGGCTTGGTGAGTTCAATAGAATGATTCATGAAGTTAGATAAGTTTTCTCGCTATTTGAAGTACAAGATACGTAATTATCCACGGAATGATTCCTTAAAAGAGATATGGCCTCGTTCTTTCCCTAATGGACGAGTAAAGCCCTATATAGTTTTCTAATGGTTAGATGAGTTCAACAAAATGATGAGTGAATTTAGATAGGTTCTTTGGCTATTTGAAGTACAAGACGCGTAAATATCCACGGAATGATTCTTTAAAAAAGATATGGCCCTGTTCTTTCCTTAATGAGATCAGTAAATAGCCCCATGTAGTTTTCTAATAGTTAGATGAGTCCAACGGAATGATTCATAACCTTCGATAGTTTCTCTAGCCATTTGAGATACAAGATGCGTAACTACCCACGAAATGATTCCATAAAATTGATATGGCCCGGTTCTATCTTTAATGGACAAGTTGATAGGTTCATGTAGTTTTATAATGGTTAAACGAGTATGATGGAATGATTCACATATTTAGATAGGTTTTCTCACTATTTGAAGTACAAGACTTGTAACTAATCATAAAATGATTCGTTAAAAGATACATGGCCCGTTCTACCTTTAATGGACAACTAAATAGACCGGCATGGTTTTCTAATGATTATTCAATGCAATGATTCGTAGAGTTAGATGGTTTTTCTCGCTATTTGAAGTATAAGACGCGTAACAATCCACTTAATGGTTCCTTAAAAGAGATATTACCCGGTTATTTCTTTAGTAGACAAGTAAGTTGCCCCGTATAGTTTTCTATTGGTTAGATGAGTTCAACGGAAAGTTTTGGTGGAGTTCTTTCGGTTTTCTCACTATTTGAAGTACAAGACGCGTGATTATCTACATAATGATTCCTTAAATGAGATATAGACTCATCCTTCCCTTAATGGACAAGTATATAGTCCCACATAGTTTTTTAACAGTTGGATGAGTTCAATGAAATGATTTACAGATTTAGATAGCTTTTTCCACTATTTAAAATGCAAGAAGCATAAGTGTCCAAGTAATGATTCTACAAACGAGATACATTACCGTTCTTTTCTTAATGGATAAGTAAATAGCCCCATGTAGCTTTCTATTGGTTAGATGATTACAATCGAATGATTCATGGAGTTAGATAAGTTTTTTTTCCATTTGATGTAGAAGACATCTAGCTCATGAAATGATTCTTTTAAAAGTGAAATGGCCCCATTCTTTCTTTAATGGACAAGTAAATAACTCTGTGTAGCCTTTTAATGGTTAGATTAGCGCAATGGAATGATTTGTGGCCTTAGATACTTTTGTAGCTATTTGAAGTATGAGGCGCGTAACTATCCACGGAATAATTCATAGAGTTTGATAGCATTTCTCACAATTTGAAGTACAAGATGCGTAACAATCCATGGAATGATTATTAAAGGAGATATGACGATGTTTTTTTCCTTAATGGACAAGTAAATAGCCTTGTGTAGTTTCCTAATGATTAGATGAGTACAACAGAATGATTTTGGCCTTGGATTGTTTTTCTAGCCATTTGAAGTACAAGATGCGTTATTATCCACGAAACGATTCCTTAAAAGTAGATATTGCCCCATTCTATCTTTAAATCATGCAGTTTTGTAATGGTTAAACGAGTACGACGAAATAATTCATAGACTTAAATAGGTTTTCTCGCTATTTGAAATATAAGACTTGTAACTAACCATAAAATGATTCCTTCAAAGATAGATGGCGTCCATTACATCTTTAATGGACAAAATAGTTTTCTAATGGTTATGCAATGAAATGGTTTATGGAGTTAGATAGCTTTTCTTGCTATTTGAAATACAAGATACGTAATTTTCCACATAATGATTCCTTAAAAGAGATATAGCCTTGTTCTTTGCTTAATGGACAAGTAAATAGCCTCCTATTATTTTCTAATGGTCAAATGAGTACAACAGAATGATTCATGGAGTTAGAAAAGTTTTTTTACTAGTTGAAGTACAGTACGCGAAACTATCTACAGAATGATTCTTTAAAAGAGATATGGCCCTGTTCTTTCCTAAATGGACAAGAAAATAACCTCATACAGTTTTCTAATGGTTAGATGAGTACAATGGAATGATTCATGGCCTTGGATAGTTTTTCTAGCCATTTGAAGTACAAGACGTATAGCTGTCCACGTAATGGTTCCTTAAAGAGATTTAGCCCCTCTTTTTCTTTAATGGACAAGTAAATAGCCCTGTGTAGTTTTCTAATGGTTAGATAAGTACGATGGAATATTTTGCGAGTTAGATAGCTTTTCTCACTATTTGAAGTACAGATGTGTAGCTATCCATTGAATGATTCTTTAAAAGAAATATAGGCCCGTTCTTTAGTTTATGGACAAATAAATAACCCCATGTATTTTTCTAATGGTTAGATGAGTTCAACGGTATGATTTGGAGAGTTAGATAGGTTTTCTCACTATTTCAAGTACAAGACATATAACTATCCACAGAATTACTCTTTAAGAGATATATGGCCCCATTCTTTCCTTAATGGACAAGTAAATAGCTTGTGCAGTTTTCTAATCGTTAGATAAGTACAATGGAATGATTCGCGAGTTAGATAGCTTTTGTCACTATTTGAAGTACAGATGTATAGCTATCCATAGAATGATTCCTTAAAAGAAATATAAGCCTGTTCTTTAGTTTATAGACAAGTAAATAGCCCCGTATATTTTTCTAATGGTTAGATGAGTTCAACGGTATGATTCGGGGAGTTAGATAGGTTTTCTCACTATTTCAAGTACAAGACATGTAACGGTGCACAGAATTATTCCTTAAGAGATATATATCCCCTGTTCTTCCCTTAATGGACAAGTAAATACGTCGTGCAGTTTTCTATTGTGTAGCTGAGTTCAACAGAATGATTTATGGAGTTAGATCGGTTTTCTCACTATTTGAAGCATAAGTATACAAGGAATGATTCCTTAAAAGAGTTATGGCCCCATTATTTCCTTAATGGATAAGTAAATAACTTTCACGCAGTTTTATTATAATGGTTCGATGAGCACAACTGAATGATTTAAACCTTAGTGTTTCTAGGCATTTGAAGCATACCCTGCGTAACTATTCACGGAATGACTCCTTATCTGAGTTATTGTCCCGTTCTATTTTTAAGGAACTAGTAAATAGTCTCGTGTAATTTTCTAATAATTAGACGAGTACAAAATGATTCATAGACTTTGATAGGTGTTTCAGACGCGTAACTATCCACAGAATGATTGCTTAAAAGAGATATTGCCCCGTTTTATCTTTAAATGACAAATAAATAGCTTCGTGTAGTTTTCTAATAGTTACACGAGTACAATGGAACAATTCATGGTTACATGAGTTCAATGGAATGATTTATAGAGTCAGATATGTTTTCTTGCTATTTGACGTACAAGATGCGTAACTATCGATAGAATGGTTGGACAAAGAAAACAGTCTGTGCAGTTTTCTAATGGTTAGATGAGTACGGACAAAGAAAACAGTCTGTGCAGTTTTCTAATGGTTAGATGAGTACAATAGAAAGATTCGTGACCTTATATAGTTTTCTAACATTTGAACTACAAGATGTGTAACTATCCATGTAATGATTCCTTGAAAGAGATTTAGCCCTGCTCTTTCCATAATGGAGAAATAAATAGCCCCTGTGTAGTTTTCTAATGGTTAGATGAGTATAATGGAATGATTCACAAAGTTAGATAGCCTTTCTCACTATTTGAAGTACAAGACGCATCGCAATTCACAGAATGATTTCTTAAAAGAGATATAGACATGTTCTTTCTTTAATGGACAAGTAAATAGCCCCGTATTTTTTTTCCAATGGTTAGATGAGTTCAACACTATGATTCAGGGAGTTAGATAGGTTTTTTTTTGCTATTTCAAGTATCCCCAGAATTATTCCTTAAAAGATATATAGCCTCGTTCTTTCCTTAATAGACAAGTAAATAGCCCCATGCAGTTTTCTAATAGTTAGATGAGTTTGATCGAATGATTCATGAAGTTAGATTAGTTTTCTAACTATTTGAAGTGCAAAAGTGAATATCAAACCTGTTTAGGTAGTTGGGATGCTTTGCTTGAAATGTATTTTTCGGGACACTCTCCACCTTTTTACCCTTGTTTTCAACTTCGATGCCAGCAAGACATTTTGGAGACACCCGAGAAACATAACTTGAAAATTCAAATAACTCAACAAAAAAAGGTGAATCTTCTTTCGCTTCATCAGTTGCCTCAACAACAATGACTTTAAAGAATACAAAGTAAATTACATTTTTTTCCTTAATATAAAAGTAGAAAACAATTCAAAAACTATAATTATAGAGAAAACATACCTCTACATTATCAAAAACAATGTTGCTGACTTATTATGTAGAAGATACAGTCAAGCCATTCCGCCTATTTAGAAGTTGAGGCCAACTATCTCGATACTTGATACAGAAGTCACCTTGTAAGTCTATCACTGTCTCAAAGATCCACAACTAAAAAGACAGTGGGAATCCTCACAAATGGTAGGTCAAAGAATCCTTTGGATTAGGAGCAGAATCTAACTTCAAAGCCGCCTACAAATAGTACAATGTCAACTTGCAAATTTTACTTTCCCAAGCATAAGTCTCTATCAATTCTAATGAATCAATAGAATTACAGAAAAATGTATCAACTTGTCATTGATAAGGATACACATTTAACATTGACGACAGCAAGTATACGATATCCAACTTCAAAACATCCTCATCATCGGTATCAATAGACAAACCATTAAAAACTCTTTCAACATCCTATTTATAAACCTTTCGCGGAGAACCAAAGTACTTAATAAAAGCACGGCTCTGAATCTATTTCGAATGAAGAAATTCAGCACCTCTAACACATTTTAAATCATTAATAAGACAATGGTCTTCCACCAAACCACCTTGATTGTGGAATAAGTAACTCACCAATCTTTAAGAAAAATTGAGTTATTATCATCATAAGTTGAGTACAAATGTTAAATAAGTATAAAATTCATTATACACAAGCCTATAACAAAATGAGTTACTTGTTCAACAAAATATGTTATTAAATTAACAACATATGTTATTCTTATTACAATGTATATCATTTATAAAAAAAAATAATATGTTACACTTCAAAAACCATACTAAAAAACATATGTTAGTCTTCTAAGAATCTATATTATTCTTCTTACAGTATATGTTATTCATCTAACCCAATGTGTTATTCATCCAACAAGGTACATGACTCTTGTAACGGGATATGTTATTCTTCTAACAACATATGATAATCCAATAAAAAGTTATGTCATTCCATTAACAAGAAATGTTAAACAAATAACAAGCTATATTATTATTCTTACAATATATGTTATACATCTAACACAATATGTTATTCATCTAACAAGCTATGTTACTCTGGTTACAAGATACGTTATTCACACGTAGTAAAAAAATCTTCAATATTAAACAAGCTTTTATAGCAATTATAAGACACAAAATGCACAAAAGTTCAAAATCAACAGAGAACGGAGGAAAAACAAAATGCATATATAATAAACAAAATTTCAAAACAAAAACTACATACAACTTAAAAACCACAAAAAAAAGTTACTTACTCTTGTTACAAGATATATTATTCTTCTAACGATATATGCTAATCCAATAAAAAGTTATGTCATTCCATTAACAAGAAATGAAATAAACAACTAGCAATATTATTCCTCTTACAATATATGTTATTCTTCTAGCACATTATGTCATTCATCTGACAAGCTATATTACTCTGGTTACAACATACGTTATTCGCACATAGTAAAAAAATCTTCAACATTAAACAAACTTTTACAGCAATTATAGAATTCAATAGTGCACGAAAATTCAAAATCAACATAAAGGACTGAGGAAAAACAAAATGCATATATATACTAAACAAATGAAAACTCGATACAACTTAAAAACCATCATAAAAAGGTCAAAAATACAAACAAACCTCTAGCATTCTCCTCTCCAATGACCCTTCAAACAAAGGAACAATACTCAATGATAAAGTGTATAAATACTATATAAATTGTGCTTTTCCTTATACTTTGATTATTTCCAATGTCTAATATTTGCATATTAATTGAAATTTGTGTTTTGTGGAATAGATGAAGGAGTTAAATAAAAATAGACACAATTCAACAAATTTTAGAAGAGAAATTGGAGCTCAAGAAATTTATCGACCCGTAATGAATTTTGCTTAAAGCGTGGGCATGTCTTATTTCAGATCGATAAGAGATGGACCTCAGGGATTGGATTTGCCCCAATAAAACATTTGAAGGTCCAAAAGAAAAACTTGGGAATTGGACTTTAGAGGACATTCATGTTTGGACTGAAGAAACGTGACCGAGCAAGGGAAAAAGAAGAGAATCCAATACTTTGACTTTGGGGGAAAATTTTGAGATTTTTGAATTCATTATTCTAGGCCCATAAAAGGATTAGAAGAGATGTGAACTAAAGGAGAAAAAGGGAAAGGAAGGAAATATATATTTGGACTTTTGAGGACTTTGAAAGATAGACGCGGGCGGCCGACCGTGAACAGGAAGGGAGCCGTCAATTTTTTAGAGGATTTTGGGAATTTCCAGCTGCACGTGAAGGCTTGGAAAAGGGAATTGTTCTTCATCATTTTTCGCATATCAGATTGGATATATATATATATATATATGCTGGTGATTTTTATTTAATCAATGGCTAGCTAATTTATCTTTTTCTAGCACAAGGTTATTGAAGTTTTGATTCTATGACAATTGTGAGATCAAATTGATTTTATTATATTCTTTATTATTCACCTATTTATATATTTCTCGTGTTTATTATTATTATTATTATTATTATTATTATTGTTGTTGTTGTTGTTGTTGTTGTTGTTGTTGTTGTTGTTTAGGTTGATTATTCAATGCGCATGTTTTGTAATCGTTAGGACGATATATTGCCAATTAGAATTGTTTATCTGTAATTGTTTAGAAGTTTCTAACCTAAGTGGTAAAATAACAAGTTAGATACAGTTAGGGTATTCAATCCATGTTATAGAAATATATAACCTAGCTTAAATGAATTAATCGTATCTTTTCATTGGTTAGAATTAGTAATCCTTCCAATGATTAATGTTGTTAAGGAATTAAATCCTAAGAATGTTTCTAGGGTTGTTTGTTAGCAAAGGAAATAATCAATGGGCGTCCCTTTGTTATCGAAAAAGGAAAGATAGGTTTTTCAATCATATTAATAATCATAACTAATTTAGGAAAAGAATAAAGGGTTTTATATTTGCATCAATGATCAATTGTCAAAATCAATTCTAAGATTATACCTTAGGCCAGATATTTATTATACATATTATTTTCTTATCAATCTGTATTTTTAGAATTTTTACATTTTAAATCATTTCCTTAAATTTACATTTTATTTTATTTTGTTCATCAAAATCAAGCCCCTCCTTGGCTACCAAAAAAAAAAAGATCAAACCCCCCTTTGTTGCCAAAAAAAAAAAAAAAAAGATCCCCCCTTTATTTAGTTATTTTATTTTTGAAGAATTAAATCTCACCCGTCCTTATGGATATGACCTTGCTTGCCACTACTATAGTTTTTACATTTCAAGAGCAAGTTTATTATTATTTGTTGGATTGACCACTGTTTGTGAAGGCAATTTACCTTGAGAAGTGGGAAGGAACTGGAAGAGCTAAAAAGGGTGAAGAAGAACAAGTCAGGGGAAGAAGTTGTAAAGGAAGTCATTCTACAACCTGACCAGACTGAGGGCATTGATAAGGAATAACTGGAAGTTTTGGTGACAAGACCTCCTTGCCTTTCAAGATTGAAGAAATCTAATAAGGAGGAGGAAGAAAGAGAGATTCTTGAGACTTTTCGCAAAGTTGACGTAAATATTCCTTTACTTGAGGCAACTAAACAAGTTCCTCACTACACTAAATTTCTCAAGGAGTTGTGTACGAACAAGAGGAAGTTGAAGGGTAACGAGAAGGTAAGCATGAGAGAAAATGTTTTAGCTATCCTCCAGAAGAAATTACCTCTTAAATACAATGACCCAACTATATTTACTATCCCTTACAAAGTTGGTAATGTTCGAATAATGAAAGCAATGTTAGATCTAGAAGCTTCAATAAATATCATGCCTTCATCTGTTTATTCGTCTTCAAATGTTGGACCTTTAAAAGAAACATGTGTGATTATTGAGTTAGTTGATAGATCTAATGTATATCTTGAAGGTGTGTTAGAAGATGTTTTAGTGTAAGTTAATGAATTGGTCTTTCCTGCTGATTTTTCTGTGCTTGATATGGAAGAAGATGATTCATCTAATATATCACCAATTTTGTTAAGAAGACCTTTTCTAAAAACATTTAGAACAAAGATCGATGTGCATGGTGATACACTCACAATGGAATTTGATGGTGAAATTATTAAGTTTAATATTTATGATGCCATGAGATATCTTAATGATGTGTCTTCAGTTTATGTTGTAGATGTTATTGATCCTTTGGCACAAGATAATTTAGAACTTATTGATGATGATAAGCTAAAGGTTGCACCTAGCATGAATTTTTCTCTTAGGGATTAGATAAAGTCATAAAGGATGTCCGTCTTGCATTTATTAGATGTTAGTGATGTCTAGCCAAAGATGATAAAGAAAGGCGCTATTGGAAGGCAGCACAAGTTTCTTTTTAGCATTTGTTTTTATTTCTATTTTTATGTCATTATTGTTTATTTTTATAGTTTCTATAATTTTCTTTTATTGAATTTTTGTCTTGTTTTTTATTTTTGTGTAGAAGACAATTGGTGATAAGGTGTTGCCACGCATTGTAAAAGGGAAATTAGAATAAAGATATGGATAAGAGCCATGCTCACGCCTTATTTAAGGAGAACTTCAGGTTGTGACCTATAATTCTTCAAGGAAAAATTTTCATACGTCCCACCCTCATCTCCATGATACTTTAGGGGAGTCCTCTCTTTTGTTATTTTGATTTGTCCTTTGAAATTTCTGTTTTTGATACATTGACAATGTTTGGTTTTAAGAGTGTGGAGGGGGCTCTTAACATAGTTTTATTTTTATTTTAAATTTGATTAGTTTCATTTCCTTCAGTTCTTTTAGTTGAATAGTCAATTTTTTGTTCATTTTTGTTATTTTAGTTTCATTTTTCTCAATTCTTGCTCTAAATAGAAAAATTTTCAAAAAAAGAAAAATTCAATTCTCTTCTGAATTCTAGATTCTACTATTACATGTCCCTATATGATCTAGACTATTTATTGTACAGATTCTTATTGCTTTTGATGATCAAAAGGATGAAGAATGTGCGGGATTTAATACATATGAACCTTAATTTGTGTGCCTTTGGGCCTATGAGCATTTGCATTATATCATGCTCCATTCCTTTGATTGCGTGATTGTCATGCTAAGCGGATCTCTTCTAAAACTTGCTTTGTTATGCATGTTTATGATGCCTCTTTGGAACTTGAATGCACCATTTTAGTAAGGGCATTAGATAAAGCCAAGTTTACCTCTCTAAAAAAGCCTACCTTGATGTATATACTCGCTAGAGAGCCAATTTTGAGCTTTTAGCCTTTTGTTAGAGATTAACCACGTTACAAGCCATGAAAAAATCCTTTTCCTTGTTAATTTCCACTTCACTTGAAACTTTAAATTGAAGGAATGTATAGGCTTAGTTTCAAGGGTTCCAATTTATTCTTGAAAAAAAATTAGAGGTATTGGAATTGAAGGGTTCATATCTCGAGTCTCGTTATTCTTTCGAAGTGCAAAACATGAAACATGATGTTGGAATGAATCATTCATGTGCAATCTTGCTTTTCTCTTGATTTAGAAGACGAGTAAAAAAAAAAGGAAAAAATGAGAAAGAATAAAAAAAAGGAGGAAAAAAACAGAAAGAGAAGTTGAAAAAAAGAATAAAAAATTCTTTGAGTATTCTTGTTTTTAGTTTATTATTTTCAGTTTATTATTATTTGAAGTATATAGAATTTAAGTGCTTATAATGCATGGCTGGAAGGGAAGGATGTATTGATTGGGTTTTCATAGAGGTTATATATTCCTTTCAATTATTTAGCTCCAAAAAGTCCTTCCTATCCCACCTTACCCAAACCCCATTACAACCAATTAAAAGACCCATTTAGTCCATTGGTGGGGCCAATGTGATGACTTGAGAGTACATTTTTAACACCCTAAACATTTTGTGTGAAATGAGTGAATCTTATATGTGAGGGTGTTAAATCCCATAACATTTTGACTTCAAGAAATTGCAAGTAGTCATTTGTATGGTTGATGGGAATTTACTCAATTAGTCACTTAAGTTGTTTGCTGTGTTGAAATTTAAATCGATAAAGTATGATAGTTTGAGTTATAGAGGGATGGGTGAAGGTAGAGGAAGGAATGATAATGAGAATTAAAGTGATGAACTTGAGCTCTGAATGCTTGGGGACAGGCATTGTTTAAGTGTGGGGGAATTTGATAAAGTGCATAAATACTATATAAATTGTGTTTTTCCTCATACTTTGATTATTTCCAATGTCTAATATTTGCATATTAATTTAAATTTGTGTTTTGTTGAATAGATAAAAAAGTTGAATAAAAATAGACACAATTCAACAAATTTTAGAAGAGAAATTAGAGATCAAGAAATTTATCGACTCGAAATGAATTTTGTTTACACGTCTTATTTCAAATTGACAAGAGATGGACCTCAAAGATTGGACTCGGCCCAATAAAACATTTGGAGGTCCAAAAGAAAAACTTAGGAATTGGACTTTAGAGGAATTCATTCATGCTTGGACCGAAGAGACGTGACTGGGTCAGAAAAAAAGAGGAGAATCCAATACTTTAACTTTGCAGGGAAATTTTGAGGTTTTTGAATTCACTATTCTAGGCCCATAAAAGGTTTAGAAGAGACGTGAACTGAAGGAGAAAAAGGGAAAGGAAGCAAATATATATTTGGACTTTTGAGGACTTTGAAAGATAGACGCGGGTGGCCGACTATGAGCACAAAGGGAGCCGTCAATTTTTGGGAATTTTTAGCTGCACGTGAAGGCTTAGAAAAGGGATTGTTTTTCATCATTTTTTGCACAGTAGATTGGAGATATATTTTGGTGATTTTTATTTAATCAATGGCTAGCTAACTTATCTTTTTCCAGCACAAGGGTTATTGAAGTTTTGATTCTACGAAAATTATTAGATCAAATTGATTTTATTATATTCTTCGTTCTTGGACTATTTATATATTTCTTGTGTTTATTGATATTATTGTTTTGGTTGATTATTCGATGTGCACGTTGTTTAATCGTCAAGATGATACATTGCCAGTTAGAATTCTAGATTTGTAATTGTTTAGAAGTTTCTAGCTTAAGTGGTAAAATAACAAATTGGATATAATTAGGGTTGAATCCATGTTATAGAAATATATAACCTAGCTTAAATGAATTGATCTTCATTGGTTAGAATTGGTAATTTTTCTAGTGGTTAATGTTGTTAAGAAATTAAATCCTAAGAACGTTTCTAGGGTTGTTTGTTAGCAAAGGAAATAATCAATAAGCGTCTTTTGGCTATTGAAAAAGTAAGGAAAGATAGGTTGTTCGATCGTATCAATAACCATAACCAATTTAGGAAAATAATAAAGGGTCTTATATTTGCATCAAGGATCAATTGTTAGAATCAATTCTGAAAATTATAGCTTAGGCTGGATATTTATCACATATATTATTTTCTTATGAACTTGCATTTTTTAGAATTTTCACACTTTAAATCGTTTCCTTAATTTACATTTTATTTTATTTTATTTTGTTCATCAAAAACAAACCCCCATTTATGCTAGTTATTTTATTTTTTTGAAGAATTAAATCTCACCAGTCCCTGTGAATACGACCTTGCTCACCACTACTAGTTTTTATATTTCAAGAGCAAGTTTATTATTATTTGTTCGATTCGACACCCACCACTCAAATTTCCTCGCTTCTTCTTTGATGAGGAAGGCTCTACTTCTTGCTTCCTCTTAGCAACATTTTGTTGAACAGGAGGTTGCGCACAAGTAATCCAGTGAATTTCAGTAGACATCTTCGATGATTAGGGTTTTCTGCTTTAAAAATAAAATCACGACTGAAAGAAAAAAAAACACAAGAAGAACTAAACAACTTCAAAACAACAAGAAAAATGAACACCAATCGCAATAAAAAAATGAAGATAAACAATGAACAATTACCAGCGATTTCAATCTAGAGAAACTAGAAGAGCAGTTGAGCGGTTTTGGGAAGAAAAAAGAAGCTGCTATTTTTGTGCTAGAAAATTAAAAATGACACAGTAAAAAATAGAAAAAGTTGGATGCGCACAGTAACTGATGTAAATCTCTCAATTTTTATAACTGTAAATTTTAATTTTTTTAAAATAATTCTTTTAGGTAAATTGAATATTTCCTTTTTGCAACCAGTATTAATAAAAATTCTTATCAACAAGGATGATCTATGTATGAGATCGAGTGCGTTAGATATGAATATGGAAGAATTGAAGTTGCAAACAATATGTATACAATATGTAAAGTGGCATGAGAAAAAAAGTTATATGTATACAACATTAGTTATAAGATCTCAAATGACAAACAATATGTTGCTTGATAATGGTAAGAAGAAATAAAAATTATATAAAAAAGAAACGTGTTCATATAAGTGGTAAAACATATGATGGTGATGCTGACGTGGCATTGTGATGTCAAGTTGTATTTGTATAACAATTAAAATCAATTGCCAAAAAGAATGTTTAAATCTGAAATTTCACAGTGGTGTATACAAATAACTTTTGGATGAAACTCTTTCTTCAAAAAAAAAAAAAAAAAAAGAACTTTTGGATGAACTCGATTGTGGCCCTTGCACTTTTTATATTTGTCATAATAGGAATATAATTGTTCACAATGTTCTCTCACACTCTTTCTTGTTACGTTTGTGGTTCATGAATTAGATGTATGCCTTGTTTTACTTGCTTTGTGATTATTCAAGATATATACGGTGATGTAATTGAATAAAGGTAGAGACGACAATCTCAACTGGAAAACCCAAATTCCGTGGAGATTCGACCCATCCCTCCCATTAAATAATGATGCAGGTATGGGTAATAGTCACCCTCGATCTAATTTGATAATGTTCCTTTTTTATTTTTTATAGTTTTAGAGAAAAATTGAAGGAAGAATCAAACCCAAGACATTTGGGTTTAGCTTCGAAGCCCCGACTGCTTCATCCAACTTTTTTTTGGGAAATTAAACCATTTACTTGCAAATTTTACTTTTTTTTTGAGAAATTACACCATTTACTTGCAAACTTTAAGTCCTTACCAAAATACTTGGTGCCATATGTAAAATTTTTCAAAATTATTTAGTTGTTTTTATTGTTATTTAATAAATTTTACACCTTAACCCCCACCTACCCCATCCACTCCTTGTTGGCTGGTCATTAGATTTTTTTTCTTTTTCTTTTTTTTTCTTTTTCCTTTCTCCCTTTTTTATTTTTTCTTTTTCCCTTTCTTTTTTTTCCCGGTGATGTTGGCAGAATTTTCTTCTTTTCTTTTCTTTTTATTTTTGCCTTTTTTCTTTGTTTTTACTTTTCTTTTTTCTTACGTTATGTATGGAATAATCTATATTATCCCTATTGCAATGTTTGTTATGTGTGTAACAAGCTATGTTATTTGTGTAACAATCTAAGTAACAAGCATCAGTTAGGGCTGGGCATCCGATCCGGTAATCCGACGAACCCGACAGTACCGGCCCGAAACGGGCCAGATAGGGTCGGGTTATTATAGCAATCGGGTGGGGTAGAGGGGGCCCGACCGGGTTGAGTCGGGTTTTCAGTTGACTCGGTGCAACTGGGTCAACCCACTTAACCCGACTCCGTAAAACTGAGTCGGGTTAACCAGGTCAACCCGGTTATATATTTTTACTTTTTTTATTTTTCCCAATTTTTTTTTGGTTGGTTTGAAGGTCAAAACGTTTTCATTCTTTACTAGTTTGTTTTTCCTTTTGACAATTTCACTCAAAACACTCAAAAACTCTCTCTCAACTGAAGTCTCGAGAACATTGAAGGCACACCCAAAACACATTCTCAAGAGTCAAGTCTCAAGAACCCTAGATTTGCTCAAATTCAATTTCTCCACCTCTACTGTTGGTCCGAATCTGATTAGCAGCCGCAGCCGCCGCCATCCCCGTCCCTACGCACACTTCTCTCTCTTT
This sequence comes from Nyctanthes arbor-tristis, assembly GCA_963692815.1. Lineage (NCBI taxonomy): Eukaryota > Viridiplantae > Streptophyta > Magnoliopsida > Lamiales > Oleaceae > Nyctanthes > Nyctanthes arbor-tristis. The sequence continues at coordinate 48,190 of CAVNYN010284879.1, read as the reverse complement.
GTCTCTCTATGTATACACCCTTTCAAATATATTTGTTGTATGAAATACATTTATAATTTGCATCAATACACATCAAAATTAAAATCAGATTTCAAACCCCTACTCCGTCAGTTGCTATCGCGCCGTCACACCGCACTGCCTCCGCCGAGCTGCGCCTCGCTACCCCGTCGTGCCGCACTACTTTCTTTTCTATACAAAGAGGTAATTTTTTCTTTTCTGCTGCTTGGACTTTTTGGTTGGGGGGTCCCCAACATGGAATTTTGTGGATTTTTTAATTCCTTACATTCCACATGTCCTCAATTTAGATTTTTATGGATTCTATACAAATTGATGTCCTCAATTTAGAATTTGTTGGATTCTACAAAAATCTAGGATCCTCAATTTCTCATGGATTTTGTTAGAATTCATTAAATGGTGGAATTCTATATATTTCTATGGATTTTAACCTTAGAAATACACTTTCAACTTTCTCTCCAAAAACCGACCTCCCACCCTCGGATTCTCTTGGATTTCATGAATTTTTAAACCTAAATAATCCATAAAATTTTTAACTATAAAATTAAGAAAATATATTTTTCTTATCACTCTAGTTTTTGGAACATTATTATATCACATTCAACTTGTACATAAATGGTTAATGTCTAAAATAATATATTATCGTGATAACACATAGTTTATGCACATAGTTTCTAATATGTATCCAAAATCCCCTTATAATTATAAATTGAGGAAACACTTTTTTTTCTTATCACTCTCGGTTTTTTTCCCGTCGCTGTTTTTATTTTTGAAAACTCATATCAATCTATGTACACGAATTGTCATGGATGAGACAAGAGATTATTTTTTTTCTTTCATTGCTTTTATTTTTGAAAAATCTTATCAATCTATACAAAAGAATTTTCATGAATGAGATAAGAGATAATTATAATATGGTGTTATTAATAAGTTCAAAATAATTTCACTAGTAAATTACATCACACTAGTAAATTCTTCATTCTTCAATGATTTTATAAATGACTATCGGACCAAAAAAGTAAGAATAATGCTATGTAGCACCAGTGGTGCTTGACACCAATCTATGTGACAACTAATGTGGCATTGAATGATAAGTGAAATTAAATACATGAATAAAGGACCCACTTAATTTGACTTATGATTCAATGCCACCTTGATATGGTGCCAAGCACCAGTGGTGCTAAATAACATTTCTCAAAAAGTAAAAGAAGATTATATAATTTTTTATGTTAGTTCTTTTTTTTTTGGTACCAAAACTTATCTACAGATTGTACGACTGTAATAATGAATTTCATTTGATCAAAAGCAAATAATAATAATATTGATAATAAGACCAACAACGACAACAATAAGAAGAATAGACAAGATACCTAAAAGTATAAGAAATTTTAAAAATCTATTAATAGATTATACATTGAGGACTTTTTAATTCAACAAATTCACAAAAAAAATCTATTTAAATGCACTAAAATCCGTGGCATAGAATTCCTTAGAATCCCCAGGATTCCTTGAAATTCTACTAAAATCCATGAAATGAAATACATAATAATCCATAAATCCTTAAAGATCCATACAATGTCATGTTGAGGACACCCGCTTTGGTTTTACAATTATGTGTTCATTTAAAAGAATTTAGTGACATGAATTATTTAGAATTTTGATAGGTGTTTAATTGTGATGTTTAATTCCCCTATATGTGTATTTAATTACGTGATGTTATGTTTAACAGTCTGTATTTATATTTAGTTTGGTTAATTGTAGGTTAGAATCCAAGAAGGGGCGAAATTGTACAAAATGGGTCGAGTTCAAATCAATTTAGTACAAGTTATAAAGTTTGGGGACTGAATTGGACAACGCAAAAAGTTGGGGCGTGAGAAGAGCATTGGGCAGGAAGCATGCGGCCGCATGGCTAATCCATGTTGCCTTGTGCGGCCAAGTTCAGAAGAAGGTCAAATGGTGCGGCCACATGTCTATGAAACATGCAAGCCAGATGCAGCCAGGTTCAGAAGATCTACAAAATGTGCGGCCCCACGAGTGGTGTGACCAAGGCTGGCCGCTTGACAAGGAAGAGAGAACAACCCCGTATATTTATCTAATTGTTAGATTAGTTTAATAGAATGATTCACAGAGTTAGATAGGTTTTCTCGCTATTTAAAGCACAAGATGCTTAACTATAGGTGAAATGATTCCTTAAATGAGATATGGCCCCGTTCATTCTTTAATGGACAAGTAAATAGTACCTTGAGGTTTTCAAACAGTTGGATGGGTAACGGAATGAGTAGCGGAGTTAGATAGGTTTTCTTGCTACTTGAAGTACAAGACGTGTCACTATCTACATAGTGATTCCTTAAAAGACATATGGCCCCTTTCGTTCTTTAATAGACAAGTAAATAACACCATGCAGTTTTCCTATGGCTTGGTGAGTTCAACAGAATGATTCATGGAGTTGGATAAGTTTTCTCACTATTTGAAGTGCAAGCCGCGTAAATATCCACGAAATGATTCCTTAAAAGGGATATGGCCCCGTTCTTTCCTTATTAGACGAGTAACTAGCCTCGTATAGTTTTCTAATGATTAGATGAGTTAAACTGAATGATGTGGGAGAGTTAGATAGGTTTTCTTATTATTTCAAGTACAAGATGTGTAACTATCCACTGAATGATTCCTTGAAGGGTTATGCTACATTCCCTTGTCGAATCACTTTCTCGATTACTTATTATTAAATAACTATTTAATATATTGGCAAAAACAACCTTATATTTAATTGAAATACATGGGCAAAAAGACACATACACCCCCACCAAGTCACCAAACAAGTAACTCAATAAGGAAGAGTAGCATTATCCTTCCTTAAAAGATATATGGCCATGTTCTTTCTTCAATGGACCAGTAAACAGCCCTTTAAAGTTTTCTAATAGTTAGATGAGTACAACGGAATGATTCATAGTCTTGGATAGTTTTTCTAGCCATTTGATCTACAAGAGGCATAACTATCAACAAAATGATTCCTTAAAAGAAAAATTGCCCAGTTTGATCTTTAAAAAACAAGTAAATACCCTTATATAGTTTGCTAATAGTTAGACGAGTACAACAAAAAGATTAACAGACTTAGATAAGTTTTCTCACCATTTGGTGAGATCGGAAGAGTAATTAATCATAAAATAAATCGTTAAAACATACATGGCTTGTTCTATCTTTAATATACAAGTAAATAGCCCTGTAAAGTTTTCCAATGGTTATTCAACGTAATGATTCATGGAGTTAGATAGCTTTTCTCGCTATTTGAAATACATGACATGTAACTATCCACTGACTGATTCGTTAAAAGAGGTATGGCCCTCCCCTTCCCTCCTTAATGGACAAGTAAACATCCCCGTATATTTATCTAATGGTTAGATTAGTTCAATAGAATGATTTGCAGGATTAGACAGGTTTTCTCGCTATTTGAAGCACAAGATGCTCAACTATATATGAAATGATTCATTAAACGAGATATGGCCCCGTTCATTCTTTAATGGACAAGTAAATAGTTCAATGAGGTTTTCAAATGGTTAGATGAGTTCAACGGAATGAGTCACGGAGTTAGATAGGTTTTCTTGCTATTTAAAGTACAAGACGTGTCACTATCCACATAATGATTCCTTAAAAGAGGTATGGCCCGTTTCCTTCCTTAATAGACTAGTAAATAACTCCGTGCAGTTTTCCTATGGCTTGGCGAGTTCAACAGAATGATTAATGGAGCTAGATAAGTTTTCTCACTATTGAAGTGCAAGACACGTAACTATCCGCGAAATCATGCTTTAAAAAAAATATGCCCCGGTTCTTTCTTTATTGGACGAGTAAATAGCCCTGTAAAGTTTTCTAATGATTAGATTTCGTAATTGACAAGTAAATAGTACCATGTAGTTTTCTAATTGTTGGATGTCGCGGGGTTAAATAGGTTTTCTTGCTATTTGAATTACAAAATGTGTCACTATCCACATAATGATTCCTTCAAAAAAGTATGACCCCTTCGTTCCTTAACAGACAAGTAAGTAACGCCATGCAGTTTTCCTATGGCTTGGCGAGTTCAACAGAACGAGTCGTGGAGTTAGATTATTTTTCTCACTATTTGAAGTGCAAGACGCATAACTATCCACACAATGATTCTTTAAAAGAAAAATTGTCCAGTTTTATCTTTGAAAGACAGGTAACTACCTTCGTGTAGTTTGCTAATAGTTAGATGAGTACAACCATTTGATTAACAAACTTAGATAGGTATTGTCACCATTTGGAGTACATAACTCATAATTAATCAAAAAATAATTCGTTAAAAGATACAGATCGGACTGTTTTATCTTGAATAGACAAGAAAATAGCTCGGCATAGTTGTCCAACGGTCATTCAATGTAATGATTCATGGTGTTAGACACTTTTCTCACTATTTGAAATACATGACTTGTAACTCTCTACGGACTGATTCGTTAAAAGAGGTACGGCCCACCTTCTCTCCTTAGTGGACAAGAAAACCGGCCCGTATATTTATTTAATTGTTAGATTAGTTTAACAGAATTATTCACAGAGTTAAATAGGTTTTCTCGCTATTTGAAGCACAAGATGCTTAACTATACATAAAATGATTCCTTAAATGAGATATGGCCCCGTTCATTCCTTAATGGACAAGTAAACAGTACCGTGTAGTTTTCTAATCATTGAATGAGTTCAGTGGAATGAGTTGCATAGTCAGATAGGTTTTCTTGCTATTTGAAGCACAAGACGCGTAACTATCCACTGAACGATTTCTTGGAAGAGATATCATCGCGTTGTATCTTTGAAGGACAAATAAATATCCTCGTGTAGTTTTCACACTATTCTAAGTACAAGACTTCTAACTATACATAAAATGATTTGTTAAAAAATACATTGCTCGTTCTATCTTTAATGGACAAGCAAATAGCCCCGCACAGTATTCTAATCATTATTCAATGGAATGATTTGTTGAGTTAGATAGTTTTTTACAAGACGCGTAACCATCCATGTAATAATTCTCTAAAAGAGATATAGCCCAATTCTGTCCTAAATAAAGAAGCAAATAGCCCCGTGTAGTTTTCTAATAGTTAGATGAATATAAGAGAATGATTTGCGGAGTTAGATAGCTTTTGTCGTTATTTAGAGGGCAGGACGTGTAACTATCCATAGAAAGATACCTTAAAAGAGATATATGCCCGTTCTTTCCTTAATAGACATGTAAATAGCCCTATGTAGTTTTCTGAATGTTTGATGAGTTAAACCAAATGATGTGGGGGAGATAGAAAGGTTTTCTCATTATATCAAGTACAAGACGTGTAACTATTCACAGAATGGTCCCTTAAAGGATATATGGCCCCGTTCTTTCTTCAATGAACAAGTAACTATCCACAGAACAAGTTTTCTAATGGTTGGATGAGTACAACGGAATGATTCACGGCAATGAATAGTTTTTCTAGCCATTTAACTTAAAAGAGAGTAACTATCCACAGAATAATTCTTTAGATCGGAAGAAATTGCCACGTTCGATCTTTAAAAGAGAACTAAATACCTTCATGTAGTTTGCAAATAGTTAGACGAGTACAATGGAATGATTAACCAACTTAGATGGGTTTTCTCACCATTTGGGGTACATGACTTGCAATTTATCATAAAATAATTCCTTAAAAGATACATGGCTTGTTCTATATTTTATATACAAGTAAATAGCCGTGCGAAGTTTTCCAATGGTTATTAATCTTAAATATTCATAGAGTTATATAGCTTTTCCCACTATTTGAAATACACGACATTTTAACTATCCACAGAATGATTCATTAAAAGAGGTATTGCCCCCTTTTCTCCTTAATGGACAAGTGAACAGCCAGCTATATTTATTTAATGGTTAGATTAGTTCAACAGAATGATTCACATGGTTTGGCAGGTTTTCTCATTATTTGTAGCACAAGATGCTTAACTATACATGAATGATTCCTTAAATGCGATATGGCCCCTCTTCATTCCTTAATTGACAAGTATAACTGACAAGTAAATAGTACCGTGTAGTTTTCTAATGGTTGGATGAGTTCAACGGAATGAGTCGCCGGGTTAGATAGGTTTTCTTGCTTTTTGAATTACAAGACGTGACACTATACACATAATGATTCCTTAAAAGAAGTATGGCCCCTTTTGTTCCTTAATAGATGGGTAAGTAACGCCGTGTAGTTTTTGTATAGCTTGGTGAGTTCAACAGAATGAGTCATGCTGTTAGATTAATTTTCTCACTATTTGAAGTGCAAGACGCATAACTACCCACTCAATGATTCTTTAAAAGAAAAATTGTCCAGTTTTATCTTTGAAAGATAGGTAACTACCTTCGTGTTGTTTGCTAATAGTTAGACGAGTACAACAGAATGATTAACAAACTTAGATAGGTTTTCTCACCATTTGGAGTACATGACTCATAATTAATCAAAAAATAATTTGTTAAAAGATACATGGCCCGTTATATCTTTAATAGACAAGTTAATATCCCCGTGTAGTTTTCCAATGGTTATTCAATGTAATGACTCATGGTGTTAGACACCTTTTCTCACTACATACAAGACATGCAACTATTCACGGAATGATTAGTTAAAGGAGGTACGGCCCCCCTCTTTCCCTTAATGGACAAGAAAATAGCCTCTATATTTATCTAATGGTTAGATTTGTTCAACAGGATGATTCACAGAGTTAGATAGGTTTTCTCGCTATTTGAAGCACAAGATGCTTAACTATACATAAAATGATTCCTTAAATGAGATAGGCCCCGTTCATTCCTTAATGGACAAGTAAACAGTACCGTGTAGTTTTCTAATCATAGAATGAGTTCAGTGGAATGAGTTGCATAGTCAGATAGGTTTTCTTGCTATTTAAAGCACAAGATGCGTAACTATCCACTGAATGATTTTTTGGAAGAGATATTGTCGCGTTGTATCTTTGAAGGACAAATAAATATCCTCGTGTAGTTTTCTAATCATTGAGATCGGAAGTACAACAGAATGATTTGCGGAATTGGATAGGTATTCTCACTATTCGAAGTACAAGACTCATAACTATACATAAAATGATTCATTAAAAAAATACATTGCATGTTCTATCTTTAATTGACAAGCAAATAGTCCCGCGCAGTATTCTATTGGTTATTCAACGAAATGATTTGTTGAATTAGATAGTTTTTCTCACTATTTGAGATACAAGACGCGTAACCGTCTGTGTAATAATTCTCTAAAAGAGATATAGCCCAATTATTTCCTAAATAAATAAGTAAATAGCCCCATGTAGTCTTCTAATAGTTAGATGAATATAAGAGTGATTCACGGAGTTAGATAGCTTTTCTCGTTATTTAGAGGGCAGGACGTGTAACTATCCATAGATAGATTCCTTAGAAGAGAGATATGCCCGTTCTTTCCTTAATAGATAAGTAAATAGCCCTATGTAGTTTTCTGAATATTTGATGAGTTAAACCAAATGATGTGGGGTAGTTAGAAAGGTTTTCTCATTATATCAAATACAAGACATGTAACTATCCACAGAATGATCCCTTAAAAGATATAAGGCCCCGTTCTTTCTTCAATGAACAAGTAAATAGCCCTTTGTAGTTTTCTAATGGTTAGATGAGTTCAACGAAATGATTCAAGGCCTTAGATAGTTTTTCTAGCCATTTGACGTAAAAGAGGAGTAACTATCCACGGAATGATTCCTTAAAAGAAAAATTACCACGTTCGATCTTTAAAAGAGAAGTAAATACCCTCATGTAGTTTGCAAATAGTTAGACGAGTATAGCGGAATGATTAACCAACTTAGATAGCTTTCTCACCATTTGGGGTACATGACTCGCAATTAATCATAAAATAATTCCTCAAAAGATACATGGCTTGTTCTATATTTAATATACAAGTAAATAGCCCTGCGAAGTTTTCCAATGGTTATTTAATGTAATGATTCATGGAGTTAGATAGCTTTTCCCGCTATTTGAAATATATGACATGTAACTATCCACGGAATGATTCATTAAAAGAGGTTTGGCCCCCATCTCTCCCTAATGGACAAGTAAAAAGCCCGGTATATTTATCTAACGGTTAGATTAGTTCAACAGAATGATTCACAAGGTTTGATAGGTTTTCTTGTTATTTGAAGCATAAGATGCTTAACTATACATGAAATGATTCCTTAAATGAGATATGGCCTCTTTCATTCCTTAATTGACAAGTAAATAGTGCCGTGTAGTTTTCAAATGGTTGGATGAGTTCAACAGAGTAAGTCACAGGGCTAAATACGTTTACTTGCAATTTGAATTACAAGACGTGTCACTATCCACATAGTAATTCCTTAAAAGAAGTATGGCCTCATTCGTTCCTTAATAGACAAGTAATTAACGCCGTGCAGTTTTCCTATGGCTTGGTGAGTTTAACAAAACGAGTCGTGGAGTTAGATTATTTTTCTCACTATTTGAAGTGCAAGACGCATAACTATCCACGCAATGATTATTTAAAAGGAAAATTGTCCAGTTTTATCTTTGAAAGACAAGTAACTACCTTCGTGTAGTTTGCTAATAGTTAGACGAGTACAACAGAATGATTAACAAACTTAGATAGGTTTTCTCAATAGTTGGAGTACATGACTCATAATTAATCAGAAAATAATTCGTTAAAAGATACATGGCCCGTTCTATCTTTAATAGAAAAGTTAATGTTTCATGGAGTTAGACAACTTTTCTTACTATTTGAAATACATGACATGTAACTATCCATGCAATGATTTGTTGAAATAGGCATGGCCCCCCTTTTCTCCTTAATGGACAAGAAAACAGCCCTGTATATTTATCTGATGGTTAGATTAGTTCAACAGAATGATTCATAGAGTTAGACATGTTTTCTCACTATTTGAAGCACAAGATGCTTAACTATATATGAAATGATTCCTTAAATGAGATATGACCTTTTTCATTCCTTAATGGACAAGTAAATAGTACTGTGTAGTTTTCTAATCGTTGGATGAGTTCAATGGAATGAATTGCAGAGTTAGATAGGTTTTCTTGCCATTTGAAGCACAAGACTCGTAACTATCCGCTGAATGATTTTTTGGAAGAGATATCGTCGCCTTGTATCTATGAAGGACAAATAAATATCCTCGTGTAGTTTTCTAATGGTTGGAAAAGAAAAGGTCAACAGAATGATTCATAGACTTCGATAGGTTTTCTCACTATTCGACATACAAGACTCCTAATAGAATGATTCCTTAAAAGAGGTATGGCCACTTCCATTCCTTAATAGACAAGAAAATAACGCTGTGTAGTTTTCCTATGGCTTGGTGAGTTCAACAGAATGATTCGTGGTGTTAGATAATTTTTCTCACTATTTGAAGTGTAAGATGCGTAACTATCCACAAGGTGATTCCTTAAAAGAGACATGGCCATGTTTTTTCGTTATTAGACCAGTAAATAGCCCTATATAGTTTTCTAATGATTAGATGAGTTCAATGGCATATGGGGAAGTTAGATAGTTTTTCTCGTTATTTTAAGTACATGATATATAACTATCCACAAAATGATTCTTAAAAGATATATGGCCCCGTTCTTTCTTCGATGGACGAGTAAATATCCCTGTGTAGTTTTCTTTTGGTTAGATGAGTAGAACGGGGTGATATATCTTAAATAATTTTTCTAGCCATTTAAAGTACAAGACGCATAACTATTCACGCAATGATACTTTAAAAGAAAAGTTGTCCAGTTCTATATTTAAAAGACAAGAAAATACCTTCATGTAGTTTGCTAATAGTTAGACGAGTACAACAGAATGATTAACAGACTTAGATAGTTTTTCTCACCATTTGGAGTACATGACTTCTAATTAATCAAAAATTAATTAGTTAAAGAATACATGGCCCGTTATATCTTTATTAGACTAGTAAATAGCCCGTGTACTTTTCTCATGGTTATTCAATGTAATGATTCATAGAGTTAGACATCTTTTCTCACTATTTGAAATACATGATATGTAACTATCCACGAAATGATTTATTAAAAGAGGTATGGCCCCCCTTCCCTCCGTAATAGACAAGTCAATAGCCCCGTATATTTATCTAATGGTTAGATTAGTACGATATAATGACTCACGGAGTTATATCGGTTTTCTCGCAATTTGAAGCACAAGATGCGTAACTATGCATGACTTGATTTCTTAAACAAGATATGGCCCCGTTCATTTCTTAATGGATGAGTAAATAGTACAGTGCAGTTTTCTGATGGTTGGATGAGTTCAATGGAATGAGTCATGGAGTTAGATAGGCTTTCTTGCTAATTGAGCTACAAGATGCGTAACTATCCACGGAATTATTTTTGGACAGTTAACAGCCCTGTGTAGTTTCTTATGGTTAGATGAGTACAACGGAATGATTCACACCTTAAATAATTTTTCTAGCCATTTAAAGTACAATACGCATAACTAGTCACGCAATGATTATTTAAATGAAAAATTGTCTAGTTCTATCATTAAAAGAGAAGTAAATACCTTCGTGATGAGAATCCGTATGTGAACCCTCAACTGAATCAATCTGTGCTCCCAAGAAAGCCAAAAACCTAGTTTCAATTGTGTGACCTTTTGAAATTTGTGCCCGAAGTGAGAACAACGAACACAAATTAAATTTCCATAACAAGAATAGGAAGCCCAAATATCCTTGTTCAAGATGTGCAATTCAATTCACCATGAAAAACACGATTTAATTTATAAGAGAAATCTCTTCTCTTGAAAGAAAACTCCTAAAAATCTTGAATAATGTCTTACAATGGAATTTGTTAATAAATAGGAAAAATAATCTAAACTAATTAGGAAACAATTAATTTAAAGGAAATAATATAAGAAATTCAGAAATATTAAAAATATATCAAAACTTCCGTGTCAAGGCAAAACCCCCGCGCGAGCCTTGGTCCGCACAGTCTGGCAGCCCGTGTTCAAACGCACATAACTTTTGATAGAAAACTCGGATGTGAGATCTGTAAAATGCATTGAACTCCTGACTTGATAAGCTTTATGTTGGAATATCATTTTTTATCAAACTTTTGTGCTCCAAACTTTCTCATGTTGTGCTGTTCTTGTCCAATTTGGTTTGAAACTTCTAGAGCTCACCACTTCCTTCCATCAAGCCTTCTATGTGCATAATTCTCACTTGAGTCTTTCATCTTGGACTTGCCTCTAACATTTTTAGGTCTCCACTGCCATGAGCTGATCCGCTTATAGTTTTGATAACTATTCTTTTTAGTCCCTGTATTTTGGATCTTATCATCCCCTCCCTCTTTTGAAGAGATCGGAAGAGCACTATAGGGGATTTAGTACTCTCTCCATGGAATACCTACAACGATGAAAATTTGGGATGGGGTGTGTTAGAAAAATTTTCCTTCTTCGTTCCACTTCCCAACTTCTTACTTTTTTTTCTTTTCATTATCACAAGTCTTTTTCTTCTCTAACTCCTCCCTTACCACCAACTGATCCTTGTTCACTTCTTTTGGAGTCAATGGTATAATAACAAAATATTGACTATCTTTTTCAAAGTGATAGGAATTTTTGAAACCATTAAAGTGCACCTTCCTATCAAACTGCCGAGGTCGTCCCAAAAGAATGTGTGTGGCATGCATTGGTACCACATCACAAAGCACTTCATCCCGATACGTACCCATGGAAAACTTAAACTTCACTTGCTTTGTGATTTTAATAGCCCCACACTCATTCAACCACTGAAGCTTATATGGATTGGGATGTTCAATTGTATGCAATCCCAACTCCTTGATCATGGCCTTACTCGCCACATTAGTGCAACTACCACCATCAATAATCACACTACAAATTTTATTCTTGATGTTACACCTAGTGTGAAATACATTGGCTCGTTGTGACTCCCCTCCTTTGACTTCAACAGGCGCCTCTAGAACCCTTGTAGCAACCAAGGATTCAGGTGCATGTACTATTCCCTCTATCAAATCTTCATCATCTTCTGACGATTTTTATTTTTCTTCTTCATCACTACTCTCATCTGTCACAATCTATTCACCTTTAATCATCACGGTTCTCCGGTTTGGACATTCAGCCGCTACGTGGCCATATCCCTGGCACTTAAAGCACTGTCTGTCTCTATTTCTAACTTGTTGTGGAACAAATTTTGCCTTCCCTTTATCAAACACTTCTTCCCTCTTTTTAGGAATCTCAAGTCCCTGATCATCTTTATTTTGAACTTCTTCCCTAAACCTCCTACTTTCAAATCCCGATGAGTGTTTTGCAGCCCTTTTTATTTTCAACTGTTTCTCTACTTTCATGGCCATATGTACCATCTCCTCCAATTCAACATAGTGGTGCAAATCTACTATATTGGCAATATCCTGATGTAATCCATTTAAGAACCTTGCCTTGCAAACGCCGGTATAATTCCCCATAATAGTGATAGAAACATACCGTTTTCGCATGACAGCCTTTAACTCGCCCCAAGTCTCAATTGGCCTCTCCCCACTTCTTCTCCTGCTTGTCACCAATTGATTCCACCATACTAGAGCATAATCATTAAATTCTGTGACTTCCAATTTCACCTTTTTCTTCTCGGAATAATTATGGTAATCAAAAATTAACTCTACTTTCTTTTCCCACTCAAGATATGCCTCCGGATCACTCTTAACCTGAAAAGATGGAATTTTTATCTTTATGCTACTCAAATTCCGGTCGACATCATCTCTATCCCTTCTTCTATATCTTCTCCTATCACCCTCACTAAATGATTCTCCATTAGTCCGCACATTACTTCTAACATCATCACCAATTTCCCGCCTATCCATTTGTCTATTTTGTCCACCTCTATCCCTCTCTCTAGTCGCCTCTATTCTATCCATCCTTGTACTAAGCCCACCAATCGCTCCCATAATTTGCTCAAATTGTTGTTACAAGTTTGCGAATGCTTGGAACTGATGGTTATCACCTAACGATGGTTGAGTACCCAAATTATTTGACATATTTTATTTAACTGGCCTTCGACAATTAATTATCTCCGCAAATCAATTTTTCCCCAACTTCACCCACTAAATAATATCCACAAATGATTTCACAATCAATAAGGAAATATATGTATAGTTTTCCAACTCAAATTCCTATAAAAGAAAATCAAGGAGGAATGAATTACCGAATTTTTGGAGCCTACGCTCTAATACCACCTGATGAGATTCCGTATGCGAACCTCAACTGAATCAATCTGTGCTCCCAAGAAAGCCAAAAACCCGGTTTCAATTGTGTGACCTTTTGAAATTTGTACCCGAAGTGAGAACAACGAACACAAATTAAATTCCCGTAACAAGAATAGAAAGCCCAAATATCCTTGTTCAAGACGTGCAATTCAATTCACCAGGAAAAACATGATTTAATTTATAAGAGAAATCTCTTCTCTTGAAGGAAAACTCTTTCATAAACCCTAAAAATCTTGAATAATGTCTTACAATGGAAATTGTTAATAAATAGGAAAAATAACCTAAACTAATTAGGAAACAATTAATTTAAAGGAAATAGTATAAGAAATTCAGAAATATTAAAAAAATATCAAAACTTCCGCGTCAAGGTAAAAACCGCGCGCGCCTTGGTCCGCACAGTCTGGCAGCCCGTGTTCAAACGCACATAACCTTTGATAGGAAACTCAGATTTGAGATCTGTAAAATGTATTGAACTCCTGACTTAATAAGCTTTCTGTTGGCATATCATTATCTTATGTAAATTATTTTTATCAAACTTTTGTGCTCCAAATTTTCTCATGTTGTGCTGTTCTTGTCCAATTTGGTTTGAAACTTCTCGAGCTCGCCACTTCCTTCCTTCAAGCCTTCTATGTGCATAATTCTCACTTGAATCTTTCATATTGGACTTGCCTCTAACATTGTTAGGTCTCCATTGCCATCATCTGATCCGCTTTTAGTTTTGATAACTATTCTTTTTGGTCGCTGTATTCTGGATCTTATCACTTCGTGTAGTTTGATAATAGTTAGATGAGCAAGCCGGAATGATTAATCAACTTAGATAGGTATTCTCACCATTTTGGAGTACATGACTAATAATTAATCAAAAACTAATTCGTTAAAAGATACGTGTCCCATTCTATCTTTAATAGACAAGTAAATAGCCCCTGTAGTTTTCCCATGGTTATTCAACGTAATAATTGACAAGTAAATAGCCCTTGTAGTTTTCCCATGGTTATTCAACGTAATAATTCATGGAGTTAGTCTCACTATTTGAAATACATGACATGTAACTATCCACTGAATGATTCTTTAAAAGACGTATGACCCCCCTTCTCTCCATAATGGACAAGTAAACAACCCCATATATTTATCTAATGGTTAGATTAGTACGACAGAATGATTCATAGAGTTGGAGAGGTTTCCTCGCAATTTGAAGCACAAGAGGCTTAACTATGTATGAAATGATTCCTTAAATGAGAAATGGGATCGGATCATTCTTTAATAAACAAGTAAATAGTACATGTAGTTTTTTAATGGTTGGATGAATTCAACGGAATGAGTCACTGAGTTAGATAGGTTTTCTTGCTATTTGAAGTATAATACGTGTCACTATTCACGTAATGATTCCTTAAAAGAGGTATGGCCACTTTCGATCCTTAATAGACATGTAGATATCGTTGTGCAGCTTTCCTATATCTTGGTGAGTTCAATAGAATGATTCGTGGAGTTAGATAAGTTTTATCACTATCTGAGTGCAAGACGCGTAACTATCCATGAAATGATTCTTTAAAAGAGATGTGGCCACGTTCTTTTCTTATTGGACGAGTAAATAGCCCCGTATAGTTTTCTAATGGTTAGATGAGTTCAATGGAATGATGTGGGGAAGTTAGATAGTTTTTCTCGTTACTTCAAGAAAAAGATGTAAAACTATCCACAAAATGATTCTTTACAAGATATATGGCCCGGTTCTTTCCTCGATGGACGAGTAAATAGTCCTATGTAGTTTTTTTCTTATGGTTAGATAAGTATAACGGAATGATTCACACTTTAGATAATTTTCTCACTATTTAAAGTACAAGACGGATAACTATTCACACAATGATTCTTCAAAAGAAAAATTGTCAAGTTCTATCCTTAAAAGACAAGCAAATACCTTCGTGTAGTTTTCTAATAGTTAGACGAGTACAATGGAATGATTAACAAACTTAGATAGGTTTTCTCACCATTTGGAGTATCTCATGAATCATAATTAATCAAAAAATAATTCGTTAAAAGATACATGGCGCATTCTATCTTTAATAGACAAGTAAATAGCCCCGTGCAGTTTTCCCATGGTTATTCAGTGTAATGATTCATGGAGTTGGACAACTTTTCTCACTATTTAAAACACATGACATCTAACGATCCACGGAATGATTCTTTAAAAGAGGTATGGCCCCCATTTTCTCCGTAATGGACAAGTAAACAACCTAGTATATTTATCTAATGGTTAGATTAGTACGACATAATGATTCACAGAGTTAGACAGGTTTTCTGGCGATATGAAGACAAGAAGCTTAACTTACATGAAATGATTCATTAATGGAGGTATGTCCCAGGTCATTCCTTAATGGACAAGTAAATAGTACCTCATAGTTTACAAACGATTGGACGAATTCAATGAAATGAGTCGCAGAGTTAGATAGGTTTTCTTACTATTTGAAGTACAAGATGTGTCACTATCCAGGTAATGATTCCTTAAAAGAGGTATGGACACTTCCATTCCTTAATAGACAAGTAAATAACGCTGTGTAGTTTTCCTATGGCTCAGTGAGTTCAACAGAATGATTCGTGGAGTTAGATAATATTTCTCATTATTTGAAGTGCAAGTTGCCTAACTATCCACGAAGCGATTCCTTAAAAGAGATATGGCCCCTTTTTTTGTTATTGAACCAGTAGATAGCCCCGTATAGTTTTCTAATGATTCGATGAGTTCAACGGCATGTGGGGGAGTTAGATAGTTTTTCTTGTTATTTCAAGCAGAAGATGTATAACTATCCACAAAATGATTCTTAAAAGATATATGGCCCCATTCTTTCTTCGATGGACGTGTAAATAGCACTGTGTAGTTTTCTTATGGTTAGATGAGTACAACAAAATGATTCAAACCTTAAATAATTTTTCTAGCCATTTAAAGTACAAGACGCATAACTATTCACACAATGATTCTTTAAAAGAAAGGTTGTCCAGTTCTATCTTTGAAAGACAAGTAAATACCTTCATGTAGTTTGCTAATAGTTAGACAAGTGGAATGGAATGATTAACAAGCTTAGATAGTTTTTCTCACCATTTGGAGTACATGACTTATAATTTATCAAAAAATAATTCTTTAAAGAATACATGGCCCGTTCTATCTTTAATAGACTAGTAAATAGCCCCGTGTACTTTTCCCATGGTTATTCAATGTAATGATTCATGGAGTTAGACAGCTTTTCTCACTATTTGGAATACATGACATGTAACTATCCATGAAATAATTCATTAAGTAGCCTTGTGTAGTTTTATGATGGTTTGATGAGTTAAACCAAATGATGTGGGATAGTTAGATAGATTTTCCCATTATTTCAAGTACAAGACGTGTAAATATCCACAGAATGATTCTTTAAAAAGATATGTGGCCCCCCCGTTCTTTCTACAATGGACAAGTAAATAGCCTTTTCTAGTTTTCCTATGGTTAGATGTAGCTACCAAAAATATTTGAAAAATTTAAAATGCGTTTTTGTAAGTCGCTATAATTTCCCGGTTAACTAATACAAATTTTTTACTCATGCAGTCTAGTTTAAAGCATCGAAGCCAAATTTATGCACTCACTTCAAATGCAAGAATTTCCAAATCATTTTTAGTCAAAAATCCATGAAATGTTCACTTAATCCACTTACAAATTATTGGCCCAATATAGCCTATTTTCCTTCACAGATTAACAGTTTGTCTTAAAAATTGGCCTTCCAGAATATTTTCTTTTAAATTTCCATTTTAAAACAAACTAAACATCAATTATTCAGGGTGAAAACATTACTACTC
Source organism: Nyctanthes arbor-tristis (assembly GCA_963692815.1). NCBI lineage: Eukaryota > Viridiplantae > Streptophyta > Magnoliopsida > Lamiales > Oleaceae > Nyctanthes > Nyctanthes arbor-tristis. Next base: position 31,113 of record CAVNYN010284879.1, on the reverse strand, counting down.
ACCACAATTTCTGCAGCAAACTGACCCTCCTCAATCAATCATGTTTCAATCCTCAATCTTCTTAAATGAAATTCATAGACAAACTGATTCAATTACTCCCATTTTCCTTCCTCATCACCCCAAGTAACAGTATAAATAGAAGCCTCATTAACCCTTTACCTCCACAACAAAATCATTCAACACATAATACTCAAGACTCCTACTTCTAGTCCCATTCAAGCTGCAAAGTTTCTCCATCGTAGCCATGCCGGATTTGTCTTCTCACCGCGTCCTTCCAGTTGATTTCTCGATCAAGCCATAACACTTAAACCCACTGTTAAATAGCACAGAGTCTCACCCCCATACTTAGAAGTGTAGTGACACGATTACCCATCACTCCCCTTTCGGAACTTCCATCACTGGTGTCTATTCCATCAATTTCCATCGCATGCATACACTCAAGCACTTGATTTTTGCCACAGAATTTCATTCCTCTATTTCTTATGTTTTGGCCGAATTGGGGAGAAAAATAAAGATTTTGGATATTATATTAAATTGATTTTGCACCTCAGGCCCCAAAGTTTTGTCTACCCACAAATCAACCCCTATAGTTTTGATCTTAGTTATATAAGGATTTCAAATTTCTGATTTTACCTTTCAGCCCTTAAAGTTTGAATTTCACCTTTTGGTCCCTAGCCCTGCATTACTGAATTATTCAATTTAGTCCCTAAATTTATATTTTCTCTTTTCCAAGAAATTATTTTCACTATACTAAGATAATTTAATTTCTTTTGGCTAGACAAGGCGCGAGTTAATTAGGCGACTTCAAGACTTCAGATCAAATTCGAAAAGCTTCTTTGAGGTAGGTTCTTTCATTATAAAAGCTATTTCTTTAAAACTTGCGCATTTTTAGTTAACTTATGTGGCAATTATGTGCGTTAAACTGTAATTATGAGAAATATGCAATATGAATGAGAATAATTATTTTATACAAAGAATGAGAATATTTTTCTTAAGCATGAGAACTTGCATATTAAATGCATGAGAACATGCATCTTGAAGGTACGATTTTATCCGAGACTTGAGATACTGTATTTGAGAATTTAATTACATGTTTATATGTGTTATTGCTATCTAAGTTGATTATTATATGTGCTAAACCTACTGAGTATTTCTGTGAAATACTCACCACTTTCATAAATTGATATATTTTCAGATTTTGGAGTCGGAGGCGCGTATGGTGGTGGATATTGAACAGACATTTGCTAAATTCAGCTTTATTTAAGATTTTTATCATTAAAACTTTATGTTATCTGAATTGGGGTTTTATGTAGAACAAATTTTATTATTTATCCAAATAAGCATTTCCTCACTTTATCGTTATTTTCTGACGGTCAGATTATTTGAAAAGTTGTTAGAAAAGGTTCAACTAACATTCTGAGTATTTAGAGTTCAGGGCGCTACAGTTTCGTATCAAAGCGGGTCTACGATTCTGTAGACTTCAAAAAAAAATGTTTTTGCTATTTTATCTGTTGTTAGAATTCTAATTGAGATGAATAGTCGCAAAACTAAAGCCTTTGTCAACAAGACCTAAACTGTCTAAGGCTGGAATGGGACTTAAACGGTCCGCGTGACCCCTTTCCTACCTGGGAGCCGATAGTTGTGCACTATTCAAATTAACTAGAAAGAAAATTACATAACCACCTGTTCCTACCTGCCACCACCCGTTCCGCCAGCTCCAAGGTAAAGAAAGAATTTAAGATTCTAGAAATTATTTTCGGATACTTTTAGAAAGAACCTGATGTATTGAGAAATAAAGAAAAAAAAAGATATTGTATCTTATAAAAGAATTTAGAAGAGATTGAGCATAATATATTTTTTTAGATATTTTTCTTTAGTCAAGAAATCACATTTTTGCTAATATTTCTTTGGCTGCCAAAGAATGGTTGAGGACTCTGAAGAAAATCTTCAGCCACATCTCTTGTCCTGAAGATCAAAAAGTTTTGTGGGCAAAGTTTATGCTGGTCGGAAGGGCTAGCCATTGGTGGGACTCAATGTCACGTACAAGGAATGAAGAAGAACAACAGAACTTAACTTGGAGTCAGTTCAAAACTGAACTTACTGAGAAGTTCTTTCAGATCGGAAGAGCGTCGTGTAGGGATCTTAAGGGGATGGAATTTCTTAGCTTGATCCACGGGGATATATAGACTTAACCGATTATGAGAGAATGTTTGAGGAGCTTTCATGCTATGCTCCGCATTTCATTGAGACAGATAATAAGAAGGCAAGGCGTTTTGAGAGGGGTCTACGCCCAAAGATTAGGCAGATCGTGAGTGTCCTTGAGCTACCTACCTACTATGAAATAGTAAAGAAAGCTCAAGCAGTGGCCTTTTCAGGAGTCAGGTTTGGAGGGCAGCAACCTCACAGTAATCAAATGAAGAGAAAGTGGCCTAAATAGAATCAGAACAAGGGTCAGCCTCAGTATAAAAAGCCAAACACCAGACCAACTAAGGGTCAGACTACTGGCACAATTCTTCAATGCCCCAAGTGTAAGAAGTTCTATCGAGGAGAATGTTTGTGGGGCAATATGCTATAAATGTGGGCAACTTAGCCATTTTGCAGGCGAATGTTGTGGTATGCCAGCGAAGAATCCAATGCAGAACATGCTAAGAAAGGGAAAGCCAGGGTATTTTCTTTGACCCATGAGGAAGCTACTGAGGACCCAAATGTTGTAGTAGGTATACTGTCTCTAGTATCCCTGTTTATATCCTGATTGATTCTGGTGCTACCCATTCTTTCATATCTACCGCATGCCTAGCTAGAATAAATATGGTAGGTGAAAGGACTGATAATATACTTGAAGTTAGCCCGCCATCAGGAGGGATTATAGACACCAACAAAATAGCTAGGACAGTACATATAGATTTTGATGAAATGGCTATATGTAATTGATATGAAAGACTTTGATATCATAATTGGTATGGACTAGCTAAGTAAGAACCACGCAACAATTATATGCCATGAAAAAGAAGTAACTTTTCGTAAACCTGGAGGAGAAGAGTTTAGATTCAATGGGTCCAAGATTAAGGCACTCCCCGCCTTATCTTGGCTTTGAAGGTAGAGAAACTGCTGCCAAAGAATGACCATCAGGGGTATTTGGTGAGTCTGCAAAGTATGACCTCAGAGGAGGTAGTTCTGAGTAGGGTACCAGTCGTACGAGAGTATCTTGACGTATTTCCAGATGACCTACCAAGCATTCCGCCTGATAGGCAATTGGAATTTGCAATTGAGCTGGTACCAGGAGCTGCACCGGTCTCTAAAGCTCCATACATAATGGCACCTAAGGAGTTACAAGAATTGAAGATACAGTTGCAGGAATTATTAAACAAAGGGTTTATCAGGCCTAGTGTATCACCCTGGGAAGCTTCGGTCTTGTTTGTAAAGAAGAAAGATGGAAGCATGAGGATGTGCATTGATTATGGGGAGTTGAACAAACTGAAGATAAAGAATAAATACCCGCTCCCACGAATTGAGGATCTATTTGGTCAATTGAAGAGTGCTGCTGTATTTTCAAAAATTGATTTGAGGTCAGGGTATCACCAACTGAAAATGAAAATGGGAGATATACACAAGAAGGCATTTAGGACTGGCTGTGGGCATCATGAATTTATTGTAATTTCATTTGGTCTGACTAATGCCCCTGTGGCATTCAAGGACCTAATGAATAGGGTCTTCCATCAATACTTGGATAAATTTGTCATCATTTTTATTGATGACATATTGATATATTCAATAGATGTTGAGCAACACGAAGACCACTTGTGGGTTGTGTTGGAAACTTTGCAAGAGGAGAGGCTCTACGCGAAATTTCAGAAATGTGAGTTTTGGATGGAACAAGTTGGCTTTTTGGGACACATTGTGATAGCTGGAGGAATGGAAGTGGATCCTTCCAAGGTGGAGGCAGTAATGAGTTGGCCAAAACCTGCTAACATTGGAAAAGTCAGGAGCTTTCTTGGATTAACTGGTTATTATCGGAGATTTATTGAAGGCTTCTCTAGGATAGTAGGCCCTTTGACTCAATTGACTCGAAAGGCTACTAAATCTGATAAGTACGAGCAGAGCTTCAAAGAGTTGAAAGACTGATTGGTAACGGCGCCAGTTTTGGCTATACCCGATGGTTCTGATGGCTTCGTCATCTACAATGATACATCCAAACTCGAGTTGGGTTGTCTAATGATGCAACAGGGGAAGGTAAGAGCTTATGCGTCAAGGAAATTGAAGCAATATGAGCAGAATTATCTGACGCACAATTTGGAACTCGCAGCAGTAGTGCATACTTTAAAGATTTGGTGTCACTACTTATATGGGAGCAAGTGTGAAATTTACAGCAACCACAAGAACCTGAAATACTTCTTCATGCAGAAGGAGTTAAATACGAGGCAACGACAGTGGTTACAGTTAGTGAAAGATTATGATTGCACCATACATTACCACCTACGTAAAGCTAATGTAGTGGCTGATGCCTTAAGTAGAAAGGGCACATGTCAACTCTCAGCCCTGGGTTTGGTACAGGAACAGTTAATTCGTGACTTTCAAAATTTGTGGATTGAAGTGAAGACTTTGGCTATTCAAGGGTCTGGTAGGCTAGCAAGCTTAACAATCAAGCCTGATCTAAGAAATTGGATTATACTAGCACAGAAAGGTGACAAATTTCTAGAGAAAATGCGAGTTGATATCGGAACTAATAAAAGAGTTGGATTCAAAGTTTTAGTAGACGATGCTTTGATGTTTAGAGGGTGACTTTATGTCCCAAATGATAAGCCTATTAGGAATGAGATCTTGAGTGAAGCTCATTCCGCTCCATATGCAGCACATCCTGGTGGGACAAAGATGTATAGAGATTTCCGTGACACGTACTGGTGGAGAAATATGAAAAGGAACATCGTAAAGTTTGTATCAAAATGCCTAGTATGCTAGCAAGTTAAAGTGGAACATCAGAGGCCATCGGGACTATTGAATCCTTTAGAAATCCCTGAATTGAAATGGGAGAAAATTTCCGTGGATTTTGTGGTTAGCCTTCCAAAGTCACCCAGAGGCCACGACGTTATTTGGATTGTAGTCGATCGACTTACTAGACCAATTCATTTTCTACCAGATCAGATGACTTTCACTTTGAATCAACTTGCACAGCTTTATGTTAGGGAGATTGTCTGACTTCATGGGGTGCTAGCGTCAATTGCATCAAACAGAGATCCTAGGTTCACTTCGAGGTTTTGGAAAAGCCTCCAAATGGGTATGGGCACCGAGTTAAATTTTAGTACAGCTTAGTACTCACAGACGGATGGGCAGTCTGAATGGACTATTCAAGTGTTAGAAGACATGTTAAGAGCTTGCACACTAGATATAGGAGGTAAATGGAAAGGCATCTACCATTGGTGGAATTTACCTATAACAATAGTTATCAAGCAACTATCGGCATGGCTCCGTACAATGCTTTGTATGGCCAACGTTGTCATTCTCCAATTTACTGGGATGAGGTTAGTGAAAGAAAATTGTTAGGACCAGATTTAGTTCAGAAAATGGTTAAGAATATTGATAAAATTAGAACAAGAATCAAGGTAGCTCAAAACCGATAAAAGAGTTATGCTGATAAGAAAAGAAAACATATTGAATATCAGGTCGGAGATAAAGTGTTTCTTAGAGTGGCTCCTATGAAAGGTGTTTTACGATTTGGGAAGAAGGGAAAGTTGAGGCCTAGATTCATTGGGCCTTTTGAAAAACTTGAGAAAGTTAGAAATGTGGCTTATCTACTGGCACTGTCACCAGACTTATCTGCAGTGCATAGTGTGTTTCATGTCTCTATGCTTAAGAAATATGTCCATGACCCAAACCACATAGTCAGTGTTCAGTCAGTGGATGTGAGAATAGACTTGACTTATGATGAGGTGCCAGTATGCATTTTAGAAAGAAAGCTCCAAACTATCAAGAGACAAGAGGTTCCATTCGTCAAAATCCAGTGAGATAAACATGGGGCATGAGAGGCTACCTGGGAGAAAGAAGAAGATATCCTAGCCAAGTATCCTGACGCTCTTCCGATGTAGTAAGTTAAATTTTGAGGACAATTTTTTTTAAGAGGGTAAGATTGTAGAGACCAAAAATATTTGAAAAATTTAAAACGCTTTGTAAGTCGCTATAATTTCCCGGTTTACTAATACAAATTTTATACTCGCGCTCGTTTAGTGTAAACATCGAAGCCAAATTTATGATCTCAATATGAACCCAAGAATTTCTAAATCATTTTTAGTCAAAAGTCCATGAAATGTTCACTTAATCCACTTATCTAAATTATTGGCCCAATATTGCCTATTTTCCTTCACAGATTAATAGTTTCTCTTAAAAATTGGCCTTCTAGAATATTTTCTTGCAAATTTCCATCTTTAAAACAAACTAAGCATCAATTATTCAGTGTGAAAACGTTACTAGTCACCCCAATTTATGCAGCAAATTGATCCTCAATTAGTCATATATCAATCCTCAATCTTCTTAAATGAAATTCATAGACAAAGTGATTCAATTACTCCCATTTTCCTTCCTTATAACCCCAAGTAACAGTATAAATAGAAGGCTCATTCACCCTTTACCTCCACAACAAAATCTTTCATTACATAATACTCAAGACTCCTACTTCTAGTTCCATTCAAGCTGGTAAGTTTCTCCACCGCAGCCACGCGGGATTTGTCTTCTCGCCTCCTCCTTCCAGTCGATTTCCCGATCAAGCCATGACCCTTAAACTCACTGTTAAATAGCACTGGGTCTCACCCCATACTGAGAAGCATACCGATCTCGATTATCCATCATTCCCCTTGTCGTCGCCAGCATCTATTCCATCAATCTCCATTGCACGCATACACTCACGGACTTGATTTCTGACACAGAATTTCATTCCTCTATTTCTTCTGTTTTGGCCGAATTGGGGAGAAAAATAAAGGTTTTGGATATTATATTAAAGTGATTCTGCACCTCAGGCCCCCAAAGTTTTATCTACTAACAAATCAACCCCTATAGTTTTGATCTTAGTTATATAAGGATTTCAAATTTATGACTTTACCTTTTAGCCCTTAAAGTTAACTTTCACCTTTTGGTCCCTAGCCCTGCATTATTGAATTATTCAATTTAGTCCCTAAATTTATATTTTCTCTTTTCCATGAAATTATTTTCACTATAATAAGATAATTTAATTTCTTTTGGCTAGATGAGGCGCGAGTGTAATTAGGTGACTTCAAGACTTTACCTCAAATTCGAAAAGCTTCTTTGAGGTAGGTTCTTTCATTATAAAAGCCTTTCTTTAAAACTTGTGCATTTTTAGTTAACTTATGTGGCAATTATATGCATTAAACTGTAACTATGAGAAATATGCAACGTGCATGAGATTAATTATTTTATACAAAGAATGAGAATATTTTGCTTAAACATGAGAACTTGCATATTTAAAGCATGAGAACGTGCATCTTGAATGTACGATTTTATCTGAGACTTGAGATACTGTATTTGAGAATTTAACTACATGTTTATATGTGCTATTGCCATATAAGTTGACTATTATATGCGCTGAACATACTAAGTATTTCTATGAAATACTCACCCATTTCATAAATTGATAAATTTTTAGATTTTGGAGCCGGAGGCACATGTGGTGGTATATATTGAACAGACATTTACTAAATTCAGCTTTATTTAAGATTTTTATCATCAAAACTTTATTTTATCTGAATTGGGGTTTATGTAGAACAAATTTTATTATTTATCCAAATAAGAACTTCCGTACTTTATAGTTATTTTATGGCGGTCAGATTATTTGAAAAGTTGTTAGAAATTGTTCAACTAACATTTTGAGTCTTTAGAGTTCGAGGCGTTACATTAGATGAGTGTAACAGAATGATTCACGGCCTTGGATTATTTTTCTAGCCATTTGACATTACAAGAAGCGTAACTATCCACAGAAAGATACCTTAAAAGAAAAATTGCCCCGTTCAATCTTTAAAAGACAAGAGATACCCACCTGTAGTTTGCTAATAGTTAGACGAGTACAACAGAATGATTAACAGACTTAGATAGGTTTTCTCACCATTTGGAGTACATAATTAATCATTAAATAATTCGTTAAAAGATACATGGCTTGTTCTATCTTTAATATACAAGTAAATAGCCCTGTGAAGTATTCAAGTGGTTATTTAATGTAATGATTCATAGAGTTAGATAGATTTTCTCACTATTTGAAATACATGACATGTAACTATCCACGGAATGATTTGTTAAAAGAGATATGGCCCCCTTCTCACCTTAATGGACAAGTAAACGGCCCCGTATATTTATCTAATGGTTTGATTAGTTTAGCAGAATGATTCATATAGATTGATAAGTTTTCTCATTATTTAAAGCACAAGATGCTTAACTATACATGAAATGATTCCCTAAATGAGATATGGCCTCATTCATTTCTTAATGGTCAAGTAAATTGTACCGTGTACTTTTCTCATTGTTTAGATGTTTCCTTAAAAGAGATTTGGCCCCGTCGTTTCCTTATTGGACTAGTAAATAGCCCCGTATAGTTTTCTAATGATTAGATGAGTTCAACAGAATGATGTGGGGGAGTTAGATAGTTTTTCTCATTATTTCAAGTTCAAGATGTATAACTGTCCTCCAAATGATTCTCTAAAAGAGATATAGTCCCAATTCTTTCCCAAATAAATAAGTAAATAGCCCCGTGTAATTTTCTAATAGTTAGATGAGTATAAGAGAATGATTGGCGGAGTTAGATAGCTTTTCTCGTTATTCAAAGGGCAGGACGCCTAACTATCTACAGAATGATTCCTTAAAAGAGATATTGGCTCTGTTCTTTCCTTAGTAGACAAGTAAATAGTGTTGTGTAGTTTTTTGATGGTTTGATGAGTTAAACCAAACGATGTGGGGGGGTTAGATAGGTTTTCTCATTATTACAAGACGTGTAACTATCCACAAAATGATTCCTTAAAAGATATACGGCCCTGTTCTTTCTCCAATGGATAAGTAAATAGCCCTTTGTAGTTTTCTAATAGTTAGTGAGTACAACAGAATGATTAATGGTCTTGGATAGTTATTCTAGCCATTTGACTTACAAGAGGCATAACTATCTACGGAATGAATCCTTTAAAGAAAAATTACCCTATTTGATCTTTAAAAGAAAAGTAAATACCCTCATGTAGTTTGCTAATAGTTAGACGTGTACAACGGAATAATTAACATACTAAGATAGGTTTTCTCACCATTTGGAGTACATGACTCATAATTAATCAAAAAATAATTCGTTAAAAGATTCATGGCCTGTTCCAGACGTGTGCTCTTCCGATCTAGTAAATAGCCCCATGTAGTTTTCCCATGGTTATTCAACATAATGATTCATAGAGTTAGACAACTTTTCTCACTATTTGAAATACATGACATGTAACTATCCATGGAATGATTCGTTAAAAGAGGTACGGGCCTCTTTCTCTCCGTAATGGACAAGTAAACAGCCCCGTATATTTATCTAATGGTTTGATTAGTACAACAGAATGATTCACAGAGTGAGACAGGTTTTCTCACAATTTGAAGCACAAGATGCTTAACTATGCATGAAATAATTCCTTAAATGAGATATGGCCCCGTTCATTCCTTAATGGACAAGTAAATAGTACCGTGTAGTTTTCTAATCATTGGATGAGTTCAGTGGAATGAGTCACGGACTTAGATGGGTTTTCTTGCTATTTGAAGTACAAAACGCATAACTATCCACGAAATGATTTTTTGGAAGAGGTATCACCGCGTTCTATCTTTACAGGACAAATAAATATCCTCTTGTTGTTGTTTAATAGTTAGACGAGTACAGCAGAATGGTTTATGGACTTGGATAGATTTCCTTACTTTTGAAGTGCAAGACTCCTAACTATACATAAAATGATTCATTAAAAAATACATTGCCCACTCTATCTTTAATGGACAAGCAAATAGCCCCGCGCAGTATTCTAATGGCTATTCAATGAAATGATTTGTTGAGTTAGATAGTTTTTCTCACTATTTGAAATACAAGATGCGTAACCGTCCAGGTAATAATTCTCTAAATGAGATATAGCCTAATTCTTTCCTAAATAAATAAGTAAATAGCCCCATGTGGTTTTCTAATAGTTAGATGAGTATAAGAGAATGATTCATGGAGTTAGATAGCTTTTCTCGTTATTTAGAGGGCAGGACATGTAACTATCCACATAATGATTCTTTAAAAGAGATATTGGCCCGTTCTTTCTTTAATAGAAAAGTAAATTGCCTTGTGTAGTTTTCTAATGGTTTGATGAGTTAAACCGAATTATACAGGGGAGTTAGATAGGTTTTCTCATTTTTCAAGTACAAGACATGTAACTATCCACAAAATGATTCCTTAAAAAATATATGGCCCCATTCTTTCTTTAATGGACATGTAAATAGCCCTTTGTAGTTTTCATAGCTTTTCTAGCCATTTGACTTACAAGAGGCGTAACCATTCACGGAATGATTCCTTAAAAGAAACACGACGCTCTTCCGATCTATTCGATCTTTAAAAGACACGTAAATACCCTTGTGTAGTTTGCTAATAGTTAAACGAGTAAAACAGAATAATTAATAGACTCAGATAGGTTTCTCACCATTTAGAGTACGTGACTCGTAATTAATCATAAAATAATTCGTTAAAAGATACATGGACCGTTCTATCTTTAATAGATAAGTAAATAGCCCCGCGTAGTTTTCCAATGGTTATTCAACGTAATGATTCGTGGAGCTTGAAAGTTTTTCTCGCTATTTGAAATACATGACATGTAACTATCCACGGAATGATTCGTTAAAAGATGTATCGTCCCCTTCTCTCGTTAATGGACAAGTAAACAGCCCCGTATATTTATCTAATGGTTAGATTAGTTCAACAGAGTTAGATAGGTTTTCTCGTTATTTAAAGCGCAAGATGCTTAACTATATATGAAATGATTCCTTAAATGAGATATGGCTCTGTTCGTTCCTTAATGGATTAGTAAATAGTGCTGTATAGTTTTCTTATCCTTGGATGAGTTCAACGGAATAAGTCGCAGAGTTAGATAGGTTTTCTTGCTACTTGAAGTACAAGACATGTCACAGTGATCCACGTAATGATTCTTGAAAAAGGGTATGGCCACTTTCGTTCCTTGATAGACAAGTAAATAATGCCGTGTAGTTTTCAATGGCTTAGGGAGTTCAATAGAATGATTCGTGGAGTTAGATAAGTTTTATCACTATTTGAAGTGCAAGATGCGTAACTATCCACAAAATGATTCCTTAAAGGAGATATGGGCCCATTTTTTCTTATTGGATGAGTAAATAGCCTCATATAGTTTTCTAATTATTAGATGAGTTCAATGGAATGATGTAGTTTTTCTTGTTATTTCAAGTATAAGATGTATAACTATCCACAAAATAATTCTTTAAAAGAAATATGGCTCCGTTCTTTCCTCAATGGATGAGTAAATAGCCCTGTGCAGTTTTCTTATGATTAGAGGAGTACAACTTAATGATTCACACCCTAGATGATTTTTCTAGCCATTTTAAGTACAAGACGCATAACTATCCAAGCAATGATTAAATTGTCCAGTTCTATCTTTAAAAGACAAGCAAATACCTTCGCGTAGTTTGCTAATAGTTAGATGAGTACAACGGAATGACTAACAGACTTAGATAGGTTTTCTCACCATTTGGAGTACATGACTCATAATTAATCAAAAAATAATTTGTTAAAAGATACATGGCCCGTTCTATCTTTAATAGACATGTAAGTAGCCCAGCGTAGTTTTCCCATAGTTACTCAACGTAATGATTCATGGAGTTAGATAGCTTTTCTCACTATTTGAAATACATGACATGTAACTATCTACGGAATAATTCGTTCAAAGAGGTATTAGCCCTTTCTCTCCTTAATGGACAAGTGAACAACTCCGTATATATTTATCTAATGGTAGATTAGTTCAACAGAATGATTCACAGAGTTAGATAGGTTTTTTCGCTATTTGAAGAACAAGATAGTTAACTATACATGACATGATTCCTTAAATAAGATATGGCCCCATTCGTTCCTTAATGGACAAGTAAATAGTACCGTATAGTTTTCTATTGGTTGGATGAGTTCAACGGAATGAATCGCGGAGTTAAATAGGTTTTCTTATTCTTTGAAGTACAAGACGTGTCACTATCCACGTAATGATTCCTTAAAGGAGACATTTCCCCTTTCGTACCTTAATAGATAAGTAAATAATGCCGTGCAGTTTTCCTATGGCTTGGTGAGTTCAACATAATGATTCATGGAGTTAGATAAGTTTTCTCACTATTTGAAGCGCAAGACGCGTAAATATCCACGAAAGGATTCCTTAAAAGACATATGGCCCGGTTCTTTCCTTATTCGACGAGTAAATAGCCCCGTATAGTTTTCTAATGATTAGATGAGTTCAACAGAATGATGTGGGAGAGTTAGATAGTTTTTCTCATTATTTCAAGTATAAGATGTATAAGCAACCACAGAATGATTCTTTAAAAGATATATGTCCCTTTTCTTTCCTCAGTGGACGAGTAAATAACCCTGTGTAATTTTCTTATGGTTATATGAGTACAATGGAATTATTCAAAGCTTAGATGATTTTTCTAGCCATTCAAAGTACAAGACGCATAATTATCTATGCAATGATTCTTTAAAAGAAAAATTATCTAGTTCTATGTTTAAAAGACAAGTAAAACGGAATGATTGACAGACTTAGATAGGTTTTCTTACCATTTGGAGTACATGACTCATAATTAATCAAAAAATAATTTGTTAAAAGATACATGGCCCGTTCTATCTTTAATAGACAAGCAATAGCCCCGTGTAGTTTTCCCATGGTTATTCAACAGAGTTAGATAGCTTTTCTCACTATTTGAAATACATGAGATAGTTATCCACGGAATGATTTTTTAAAAGAGTTATGGCCCTTTTTCTCCTTAATGGACAAGTAAACAACCCCGTATATTTATCAAATCGTTAGATTAGTTCAACAGAATGATTCATAGAGTTAGATAGGGTTTCTTGCTATTTGAAGCACAAGATGCTTAACTATACATGAAATGATTCCTTTAATGAGATATGGCCCCGTTCATTCTTTAACGAACAAGTAAATAGTACCGTGTAGTTTTCTAATGGTTGGATGAGTTCAACGGAATGAGTCACAGAGTTAGAGAGGTTTTCTTACTATTTGAAGTACAAGACGTGTTACTATCCACATAATGATTCCTTAAAAGAGGTATTGTCCCATTTGTTCCTTAATGGACAAGTAAATAACCCCGTGCAGTTTTTCAATGATTTTGGTGAGTTCAACATAATGATTCATGGAGTTAGATAAGTTTTCTTGCTATATGAAGTACAAGACGCGTAATGAGTTCAATAGAATGATTCGTGAAGTTAGATAGGTTTTCTTGCTATTTGAAGCACAAGAAACATAACAATCTGCGGAATAATTTTTTTGAAGAGATATCACTGTGTTCTATCCTCATGTAGTTTTCTAATGGTTAGATCGGAAGTACAATAGACCGATCTCACAGAGTTGGATAGGTTTTCTCACTTTTTGAAGTAGAAGACTCCTAACTTTACAAAAAATGATTCGTTAAAAAATACATTTCCCTTTCTAACTTTAATGGACAGGCAAATAGTCCCGTGTAGCGTTCTCATGGTTACTCAACGGAATGATTTGTTGAGTTAGATAGTTTTCTCACTATTTAAAATACAAGACGCGTAATGTCCACGTAATAATTCTTTAAAAGAGATATAGCCCCATTCTTTCCTTAATAAATAAGTAAAGAGCCCCGTGTAGTTTTCTAATAGTTAGATGGGTAGAGGAGAATGATTCACGAAGTTAGATATCTTTTCTCATTATTTAGAGTACAGGACGTGTAATTATCCATAGAATAATTCCTTAAAAGAGATATAGGTCCGTTGTTTCCTTAATAGACCTATAAATAGCCCTGTGTAGTTTTCTGGTGGTTTGATGAGTTAAACCGAATGATGTGGGGGAGTTAGATATGTTTTCTCATTATTACAAGTACAAGATGAGTAACAATCCACAGAATGATTCCTTAAAAGATATATAGCCCCGTTCTTTCCTCAATTGACAAGTAAATAGCCCTGGGTAGTTTTTGAATGGTTAGATGAGTACAATGGAATGATTCACGGCATTTGATAGTTTTTCTAGCCATTTGACGTACAAGAGGCGTAACTATCCACAGAATGATTCCTAAAAATAAAAATTGCCATGTTCAATCTTTAAAAGACAAGTAAATACCCTCGTGTAGTTTGCAATTAGTTAGACGAGTAACACGGAATGCTTAATAGACTTAAATAGGTTTTCTCACCGTTTTGAGTACATGACTCGTAATTAATCAAAAAATAATTTGTTAAAAGATACATGGCCCGTTCTATCTTTAATATACAAGTAAATAGCCCCGTGTGGTATTTCAATGGTTATTCAACATAATGATTCATGGAGTTAGATAGCTTTTCTCACTATTTGTAATATATGACACATAACTATCCATGGAATAATTTGATAAAGAGGTATGACCCCATTCCCTCCTTAATGGACAAGTAAACAGCCCCGTGTATTTATCTAATTGTTAGATTAGTTCAATAGAATGATTCAAACGGTTAAGCACACGATGCTTAATTATACATGAAATGATTCCTTAATTATACAGTTAGATATGTTTTCTTGTTATTTAAAGTTCAAGACATATAACTATCCACATAATGATTCTTTAAAAGATATATGACCACGTTCTTTCCTCAATGGACAAGTAAATAACCCTGTGCATTTTACTAACGGTTAGATGAGTACAATAGAATGATTCACGCCTTAGAAGATGCATTCCTCATTTGGAGTACATGACTCATAATTAATCATAAAATAATTCGTTAAAATATACATGGCCCGTTCCATCTTTAATAGACAAGTAAATAGCCCCGCATAGTTTTTCTATGGTTATTCAACGTAATGATTCATGGAGTTAGATAGCTTTTCTCACTATTTGAAATACATAACATGTAACTATCAACGGAATGATTCGTTAAAAGAGGTATGGCCCTATTCTCTCCTCAATGGACAAGTAAATAGCCTTGTGTATTTCTCTAACGGTTAGAATAGTTCAACAGAATGATTCATAGAGTTAGATATGGCCCCATTCATTCCTTAATAGACAAGTCCGTGTAGTTTTCTAATGGTTGGATGAGTTCAATGAATGAGTTGCGGAATTAGATAGGATTTCTTGCTATTTGAAGCACAAGAAGCGTTACTATCCATGTAATGATTCCTTAAAAGAGGTATGGCCCCTTTTGTTCCTTAATAGAAAAGTAAATAACCCCATGTAGTTTTCCTATTGCTTAGTGAGTTCAAAAGAATGATTCGTGGAGTTAGATAAGTTTTCTCACTATTTGAAGTACAAGACACGTAACTATACACGAAATGTTTCCATAAAAGAGACACGGCTCCACTCTTTTCTTATTGGATGAGTAAATAGCCCCATATAGTTCTCTAATGATTGGATGATACTAGCGGAATGATATAGGGGAGTTAGATAGTTTTTTCTCGTTATTTAAAGTACAAGAATTATAACTATCCACAGAATGATTCTTTAAAAGATTTATGGCCGCGTTCTTTCCTCAATGAACAAGTAAATAGCCCTGTGCATTTTACTAATGGTTAAATGAGTACAATGCAATGATTCATGCCTTAGAAGATACATTCCTCATTTGAATTGTATGACTTGTAATTAGTCGTAAAATAATTCATTAAAAGATACATGACCCGTTCTATCTTTAATATACAAGTAAATAGGCCCACGTAGTTTTCTAATGGATATTGAATGCAATGAGTCATGGAGTTAGATAGCTTTTCTTCCAATTTGAAATACATGACATGTAACTTTCCACGGAATGATTCATTAAAAGAGTTTTGACCCCATTCCCTCCTTAATGGCCAAGTAAAAAGCCCCGTATATTTATCTAATGGTTAGATTTGTTCAACATAAATGATTCACAGAGTTAGGTTTTCTCACTATTTGAATCACAAGATGCTTGACTGTACATGAAATTATTCCTTAAATGAGATATGGCCCAGTTTATTCCTTAATGGACAAGTAAATAGACCTGGTAGTTTTCTAATAGTTGGATGAGTTCAACGGAATGAGTCACAGAGTTAGATAGGTTTTCTTGCTATTTGAAGTACAAGACGCGGTACTATCCACGTAATGATTCATTAAAAGAGGTACGGCCCCTTTCGTTCCTTAAGAGACAAGTAAATTACCTCGTGCGGTTTTCCTATCATTTTGTGAGTTCAATAGAATGATTTGTCGAGTTAGATGAGTTTTCTCACTGTTTGAAGCACAAAATGCGTAACTATCCACAAAATAATTCCTTAAGAGAGATGTGGCCTAGGTCTTCTAGATCGGAAGAGTAAATAGCCCTGTATAGTTCTTTAATGGTTAGATGAGTTCAACGGAATGATGCGGGGGAGTTAGTGAGTTTTTCTCATTATTCAAAGTGCAATATATATAACTATCCACAGCATGATTTGCAAAAAGATAGATGGCCGCGTTCTTTTCTCAATGGACAAGTAAATAGCTCTGTGTAGTTTTCTAATGGTTAGATGAGTACAACTGAAAGATTCATGCCTTAGATTTTTTTCTAGTGATTTGAAGTACAAGACGTGTAACTATCTATGGAATAATTCTGTAAAAGAAAAATTACCCTGTTCTACCTTTAAAAGACAATTAAATACCCTCATGTAGTTTGCTAATAGTTAGACGAGTACAACGAAATAATTAGCAGACTTAGATAGGTTTTCTCACTATTTTGAGTACATGACTCATAATTAATCATAAAATAATTCGTTAAAAGATACATGGCCCATTCTATCTTTAATAGATAAGTAAATAGTCCCGTGTAGTTTTCCCATGGTTATTCAACGTAATGATTCGTGGAGTTAGATAGCTTTTCTCACTATTTGAAATACATAACATGTAACTATCAACAGAATGATTTGTTAAAAGAGGTATTGCCCCATTCTCTCCTCAATGGACAAGTAAATAGCACTGTGTATTTTTCTAATGGCTGGAATAGTTCAATAGAATGATTCACAGAGTTAGATAGGTTTTCACGCTCTTTGAAGCACAAAGTGCTTAACTATACATGAAATGATTCCTTAATTGAGATATGACCCCATTCATTCCTTAATTGACAAGTAAATACTACCATGTAGTTTTCTAATAGTTGGATAAGTTCAACGGAATGACCCACGGAGTTAGATATGATTTCTTGCAATTTGAAGTACAAGACGCGTTACTATCAACGTAATGATTTCTTAAAAGAGGTATGGCCCCTTTCATTCCTTAATAGACAAGTAAATGACCCTGTGCAGTTTTCCTATGGCTTGGTGAGTTCAGCAGAATGATTCATGGAACTAGATGAATTATCTCACTATATGAAGTACAAGATGCGTAACTATCCATGAAATGATTCTTTGAAAGAGATATGACCCCATTCCTTATTGGACGAGTAAATAGACCTATATAGTTCTCTAACGGTTAGATGAGTTCAACGGAATGATTCGTTAAGTCAGATAGGCTTTCCCGCTATTTGAAGCAAAAGATGCATATCCACGGAATGATTTTCTAGAAGAGACATTACCGCATTCTATCTTTAAAGGACAAATAAATGTCCTCGTGTAGTTTTCTAATGGTTAGATGAGTACAACAGAATGATTTACGGACTTAGATAGGTTGTCACAACATTTGAAGTTCAAGACTCGTAACTATACCTAAAATGATGCATTAAAAAATATACTGCCCGTTCTATCTTTAATGGACAAGTAAATAGCCCCGTGTAGGATTCTATTGGTTATTCAACGGAATGATTTGTTGAGTTAGTTTCTCTTGCTATTTGAAATACAAGAGCGTAACCGTCCATGTAATAATTTCTTAAAAGAAATATAGCCTTATTCTTTCCTTAATGAACAAGTAAATAGCCCCGTGTATTTTTCTAATAGTTAGTTTACTATAAGTGTGATTCATGGAGTTAGATAGCTTTTCTCGTTATTTAGAGGGCAGGACGTGTAACCATCCATAGAATGATTCCTTAAGAGAGATATAGACCCGTTCTTTCTTTAATGGACAAATAAATAGCCTAATGTAGTTTTCTTACGGTTTGATGAGTTAAACGGAATGTTGTGGGGGAGCTAGACAGTTTGACTCGTTATATCAAGTACAGGACATGCAACAATCCACAGAATGATTCTTTAAAAGATATATGGCCTCGTTCTTTCCTTAATAGACAAGTAAACAACCCTGTATAATTTTCTAATGGTTAGATAAGTACAACGGAATGATTCACGCCTTAGATGGTTTTTCTAGCCATTTGAAATACAAGACAGGTACTATTCATAGAATGATTCTTTAAAAGAAAAATCGCCTCGTTCTATCTTTAAATGACAAGTAAATACCGTCGAATAGTTTGCTAATAGTTAGACGAGTACAATGGAATGATTAACAGACTTAGATAGGTTTCTCACCATTTAGAGTACATGACTCATAATTCATCATAAAATAATTCGTTAAAAGATACATGACCCCTTCTATCTTTAATAGACAAGTAAATAGCCCGGCGTAGTTTCCTATGGTTATTCAACTTAATGATTCATGGAGTTAGATAAGTTTTCTCACCATTTGAAATATATGACATGTAACTATCCACGGAATGATTCGTTAAAAGAGGTATGGCCCTATTATCTCCTTAATGGACAAGTAAACAGCCCTGTGTATTTGTCTAATGGTTAAAATAGTTCAACAGAATGATTCACAGAGTTAGATAGGTTTTCTAGCTATTTGAAGCACAAGTTACTTAACTATACAAGAAATGATTCCTTTAATGAGATATGGCCCCGTTCATTCCTTAATGGACAAGTAAATAGTACCATGTAGTTTTCTAATGGTTGGATGAGTTTAACGGAATGAGTCATAGAGTTAGATAGGTTTTTTGCTATTTAAAGTACAAGATGCGTTACTATCCACGTAATGATTCCTTAAAAAAGGTATAGCCCCTTTCATTCCTTAATAGACAAGTAAATAACCTCATGTAGTTTTCATCTGGCTTGGTGTGTTCAACAAAATGATTCGTGGAGTTAGATGAATTCTCTCACTATTTGAAGTACAAGATGCGTAACTATCTGTAATATGATTCTTTGAAAGAGACATGGCCCCATTCTTTCCCTACTAGACGAGTAAATAGCCCCATATAGTTCTCTAATGGTTAGATGAGTTCAACGGAATAATTCATGAAGTTAGATAGGTTTTCTCACTATTTGAAGTACAAGACGCGTTACTATCCACGTAATGATTCCTTAAAAGAGGTATGACCCCGTTCTTTCCTTAATGGACAAATAAATAACTCCGTGTAGTTTTCCTATGACTCGGTGAGTTCAACGGACTAATTCAGGGAGTTAGATAAGTTTTCTCACTATTTAAAGTACAAGACGCATTACCATCCATGGAATGAATCTCTGAAAGAGATATGGTCTCGTTCTTTTCTTATTGGATGAGTAAACAGCCCCGCATAGTTTTCTAATGGTTGGTTACGTGAGTTCAGTAGAATGATTCGTAAAGTTGGATAGGTTTTCTTGCTATTTGAAGCACAAGATGCGTAATTATCTGCAAAATTATTTTTTAGAAGAGATATTGCGGCGTTCTATCTTTATAGGACAAATAAATATCCTTGTGTAGTTTTCTAATTGTTAAACGGTCAAAACTCCCAGGGAATGTTTGAGCTTCCAGCGAGCCAGAGCAAAGGCTGGAGTTGATTCTGGCAAGGTGTTCCTTAATCAACCAAGTCTCTGCATTTGCAAAGCTAACATAGGAGCAAACTCACAATTGTAATCTCATCCATATCTGTTCACCGAAAAGCATCCCTCACTGTTGGCGATGAAATAAACGACGACAGCTTTCCCTCACGTGGCGTGCTCATCTATGAACGACCTACTGTGTCGGTAAGAAACTAATTATACGCCATTCCTTTCTTAAATTAAACTATAAATCGCTCTTAGTAAACCTCTATGGATGAACTCCACTGCCAGATTAAGATGACTTCCTTTCTAGCATGTATTCTGATTTTTCTTGAAGTGCTTAAGAGAAATTGCCTATTCTGGGCTGAAATGCAGATTGGGGGTTCTGTTTTTTTGGTAATGAATTTCCATAATTGAAGTTTTTGGTAAATTTATTTGTTTTGTTTTAATGTGTATTGCCGTATTAAATTGCTTACTGTGACTTATACTTTGGACAAGTAACGACAATTTTTTATTGTAGTGTTTTGCCTTTAAATTGTCTACTATGACTTCCTTTCTAAATGCTCGATTGGATAGGCAAAAATGTTTTCAGGAAAAGATAAGAATCGTTTGGTAGTAAATGTAATAAGTTCAAGTAATAATTGAAGAAAGGGGAATTCTCCCTCCCCCCTTTCTTTAAGATTTTTTGCTATCGTAAAATGCCAAACTAAGTAACTAACATTTGCTTCGATTGGAAATTGCGGTTGCCTAATTGAGTTTCTAAAATGAATTTATTGTGATTGCCTAGAGAGAGACCTAAGAAACCATTGGCTACCAGAATGCCTTAATGTAGGGATCTGACACCGGAATGTTACTTACCTATGTAGGTTATAGTGAGCAGATTTTAAACAATGTCAACATCATAGTCAGTGAATGAGCCTCCTCTGAACAATGAGAAGACAAGTAGGTTAAAGAATATGTACTTTATCTATGTGAATGCTAAGTAAAACATGGTTGGGTGTTGCTAATGTATATTTATGTTGATTTAAGGTGTAGAAATGAAAGTGGAGAAGGATGACGATGTGTACAAGCCAGATGTTAGCTTGGTTGCCACCCCTCAGGTTGGTCAGCAGTTTGAGATGGCCGATGATGGGTACTCATTTTATAATGAATATGCCAAACATGCCAGGTTCAGCGTTAGGGTTGGGAACTGCAAAAGGAATGCAGAAAAGAAGTTTATCTGGACAATGTTTGTTTGTACTAAAGAGGGACAAAAGGACATGCTACCACAACAAGCTGAAGCATACTGTTGAGCATTATGGGGAACGGCAGCAAGGGGATGTTCGTACTGGATGTGAAGCAAGGATGGGCGTCCTTTTGAACAAGCAAGGGGCGCTGGATAGTTAGCAAATACGTGCCGTAGCATAATCCTCACAAAGTTCACATGCTACGGTCACGTAGGAATGTCTCTTCAGCGAAAAAGATGCTTGCTCAGCATTTTCAAAAGCAAACTTGTCTACAGCCCAGCTCTACAGGTTGTTGGAGGTAGATTCAGGTAGGCCATCTTTAGTGGATTGACTAGAGAGAGACCTAAGAAACCATGCTAGGGACCTACGCTATGTAGTTACAAGTCATGATGCACAGACGATGATTGAGCACTTTGAATTGGAAAAGCAGGTGAAAGAAAAATTCTTTAATGCTTATGAGACTGACGTAGAGGATAAACTAGTTAGGTACTTTTAGGTTGATGTTGCCTAATGCTTACGGGTGTTTTGGTGATGCTGTATTTGATAGTACCTTCAGCACCAACAAGTATGGAATGTGGTTTTGTCTATTTGTTGGAGTAAACAATCATAGGCAGATTACAGTGTTCGGCTGTGGAATACTAGGTAACAAAAACGCTGAGTCATTTGAGTGGTTGGTCGCTAAATTTTTGGAGGCCATGCCTGGCAATGCCTACCCAGGAATGATTATTACAAACCAAGACAACGCCATAGCCAGCAGCTGTCAGATGGGTCTTCCCGACGACAATACACCGTCTGTGTATTTGGCACATCCTAGCCAAGCTTCCTGAGGAGATAAATGTTGCTCAGCATAAGAGGCCTACCAAAATTTGAGGTGATATATCATGATGTCCTAGTCAGCAGTTGAGTTTGAGATGAGATGGACTGAATTAATGCTCACCACTCTGCTCGGAAAAAATAAGTGGTTGGAAAATATGTATGGGATTCGCCATAAGTTGGTGCCAGCATTTGTAAATGGTGTTTTTTCTGCTAGTATGTCTAGCACTCACTGTGCTGAGAGTAATCACACTTTTTTCAAGCAATATTTAAGCAAGGAATGCTCTTTAAATGAGACACACGGTTCAAGAGAGTGCTAGAACGGTAGACACTTAGAGCTGGAAGCTGATCATGTTGATGTGGATGAAAGGATGGTGCCACTTACATGAGGTCTAATAGAAAAGCAGATGGCTTCGCGTTACACAAAGCCAGAGTTCAATCACATGTTGTACTAGATGCAGGTGTAATAATTAAACACAATATCGCGTTGATATTGCTTATGGATAAAATGCTTCAATTGAATATTATAAATAATTAACTGATTGGTTTTGTGTTGGTTGTAGCTTGATCAAGTTAAGGTGTTACCAAAGAGGCACATACTGTGACAGTGGACAAAGTCAGCAAAGGCTGAGCAAGTGTTTCGTATCACCCCAGCTCATATAGAGGTTCAAGGATACCTAGAGCATACCTTCGATTGGCCAAGAGGAACCAAAAAAGTGACTGACAAAGTAGGTTTGACAGAGGCCGGAGCACATGCTGGATGAGTTGTATCCATTACTTCCTGAACTTGGTGATGACAATGACACTAAAAGAGAGACGAGGATACTGTCTGATACAACACAAAGTGCTGTCGTACGTGATCCACATCCCGCCAGACCCATAGGTGGTGGCAAGCGACTGAAATCTACTAGAGAGAAGGCCATGGCACAAGGTGTTCGTTGTTGTGGCGCGTACAAAGGTGTTGGGCACATGCAGCGTAATTGTGATTGTGCCAAGCTGTGGTATATTTTCGTCATTTACACATTATATAAAAAACATGTTTACTTGCACATTTACTATGCTAAATTTGTGCTTACAGGGCTGTCGAAGATGTTGAGCCATATCACCCATCATTCTCGTTCAATGCCAACAAAGTTGGTAAGTTTGATCCTACAATCGATAGTAACACCTTGGAGCATTGTACCGAAGGGTACTCAGGGCACGAGTTCATTGGCTAGGTATTGTTAAGCCTCTATATGGGATCTTGTAATTTAAACAAACTCCTCTTTGCTAGATTTACAAATTTCTTGCACGTTAACGTCGTAATCAGCAACTTTTAATTTATTAATTTGTTTCCTTTTTCAGGTTCTACTGGATATATGTAGTCAAATGGCATGTCGGAAAACTACTTGTATGTCGGCATGGCATTGTATATCCATAGTCAATGACATTTTGTACTGTTTTGGTTTTGAATTCAAGGTTTTATATACCTAGTCAATGCCATGCTGTACTGTTTTGGTTTTGAATTCAAAGCTATATATACCTAGTCAATGCCATTTTGTACTGTTTTAGTTTTGAATTCCAGATTGTATATACTGTAGTCAATGACATTTTGTACTATTTTGTTTTGAATTCAAGGTGTTGTAATGGTGGAATTAGTTGGATTGTAATAAGGTTTTTGTGTTTGTATGGACCAGTTGTTGGACATCTTAGGAAGCTTACAGGATGGCTATTACTTTACGCTTGCATAGAACTAATTGTTTGACCGGGTGGAGTTGTTGAATTTATAAGAGAGGTTTTGCCAGATTTTCTGCTAGATTTTCATTAATAAAATATAAGAAAAAATTAAACTTAGCAATTAAACTTAGAGTGAATCCTGACAAATTCAAACTTTTCACACAAATTGAAATTTTTAAACTTAGCAACTTGTAAAACTAATCCGATATGGATTTTTATATAATGCAATAGTGCCCGTGATAGTCGACAAATCACAGTTCGAAAATTAGGAATTTCCCGATAACCGAGTCTTTTACAAATATTACGTACATGCTTGTCCTACAATATTACAACTTAAGCATCCAATTTAGAAGTACAACCTACATTATTTACCTCAACATGACCTACCCTTACACTCGTGCTCACTAATGCCTACATGGCTCAAAGGTAACTTTGACAATGTTGAGAGAAATCCCAATCTCCTTCTCTTTTGAAAAAAAAAAATATGAGCAATGTCAGTTTATTAACATAGGAGAAAAGGCAGACATATCAATATTTTTCCCATCCGTTTGATGATTATTCTGATTGAGAAAGAAGAAAGAGATTACCTGTCGGAGCGAGTTACACAGAGAAAGCCACAAATTTTAGATGATTATTTCGAACACCTCCGTCGACTGTGGAGACACCGGCAACTGGTTCTCTTGGGAGGTCGCACGGCTCAGAGGAGTTCGATTGTCTCACTGAAGAACTGAGGGATCGGAACTCCGGTGATGATGGGAAGAAGAGATTTTTTAGTGAGGGACAAAAAATTGCTGTAACGAGATCATTTTGGTGGTGGTGGGTCCACCTTAAATATTTGGGAAAGAAATTGATCTGCAGCGAATTTTCAAATTTTAAATATCAAATTTTTTTCTTAAGTGGCAGCCACATCAGTTAGCGTCTAGCGGCTTACCACCGCCAGACATACGGCGTTTGATCAAATTCGGGTTATGCAGTGGAATGATTTGTAGAGTTAGATAGTTTTTCTCCCTATTTAAAATACAATACGCGTAACCTTCCATGTAATGATTCCTAAAAGAGATATAGCCCCATTCTTTCTTTGATGAACAAGTAAATAGTCCCGTGTAGGTTTCTAGGGCAGGACGTGTAACTATCCACAGAATGATTCCTTAAAAGAGATATATGCCCGTTCTTTCCTTAATGGATAAGTATATAGCACCGTGTAGTTTTCAAATGGGTTGATGAGTTAAATGGAATGATGTGGGAGAGTTAGATAATTTTTCTCGTTATTTCAAGTACAAGACGTGTAACTATCCATGTAATGATCCCTTAAAAGATATATGGCCCCGTTCTTTCCTCAATGGACAATAACCCCGCGTACGGAATGATTCACGGCCTTTGATGGTTTTTCTAGCCATTTGAAGTACAAGACTTATAACTATCCACGGAATGAGTCCTTAAGTAAAAAATTGCTCTGTTCTACCTTTAAAAGACAAGTAAATACCCTCATGTAGTTTGCTAATAATTAGACTAGTACAATGGAATGATTAACAAACTTATATAGGTTTTCTCACCAATTACAGTACAAGACTCGTAATTAATCATAAAATAATTCGATAAATGATACATGGCCTGCTCCATCTTTAATATACAAGTAAATAGCCCCACGTAGTTTTCCAATAGTTATTCAACAGAATGATTCATGGAGTTAGATATCTTTTCTCACTATTTGAAATACATAATGTGTAACTATCCATGGAATGATTTGTTAAAAAGAGGTATGGCCCTATTCTCTCCTTAACGGACAAGTAAACAGTCATATGTAGTTATCTAATTGTTAGATCTACTCAACAGAATGATTCATAGAGTTAGATATGTTTTCTCGCTATTTGAAGCACAACATGCTTAACAATCCATGAAATGATTCCTTAAATGAGATATGGCCCCGTTGATTCTTTAATAGACAAGTAAATAGCACCATGTAATTTTCTAATGGTTAGATGAGTTCAACAAAATGAGTCGCAAAGTTAGATAGGTTGCTATTTGAAGTACAAGATGCTTTACTATCCACGTAATAATTCCTTAAAAAGGGTACGGCCCCCTATCTTTCCTTAATGGATAAGTAAATAACCCCGTGTAGTTTTCCTATGGTTTGGTGTGTTCAACAGAATGATTCATGAAGTTAGATAAGTTTTCTCGCTATTTGAAGTACAAGATATGTAATTATCTACGGAATGATTCTTTAAAAGAGATATGGTCTTGTTCTTTCCCGAATGGACGAGTAATGCCCCGTATAGTTTTCTAATGGTTAGATGAGTTCAACAGAATGATTAGTGAAGTTAGATAGGTTTTCTCGCTATTTGAAGCACAAGACGCGTAAATATCCACGGAATGATTCTTTAATAGAGATATGACCGTTCTTTCCTTAATGGACAAGTAAATAGCCCCATGTAGTTTTCTAATGGTAAGAGTCCAACGGAATGATTCACAGCCTTTAATAGTTTCTCTAGCCATTAGAGGTACAAGATACGTAACTATCCATGAAATGAATCCATAAAAGAGATATGGCCCGATTCTATCTTTAATGGACTAGTAGATAGGCTTTCTCACTATTTGAAGTACAAGACTTGTAACTAATCATAAAACGATTCGTTAAAAGGCACATGGCCCATTCTACCTTTAATGGACAACTAAATAGACCTGTATGGTTTTCTAATGGTTATTCAACAGAATGATTCGTAGAGTTAGATGGCTTTTCTTGCTATTTGAAGTACAAGACGTGTAACAATCCACTTAATGTTCCTTAAAAGAGATATAACCAGGTTATTTCTTTAGTGGACAAGTAAATTGCCCCGTGTAGTTTTCTATTGGTTAGATGAGTTTAACGGAATGATTCATGGAGTTAAATAGGTTTTCTCACTATTTGAAGTACAAGTTGCGTAACTATCCACATAATGATTCCTTAAATGAGATATAGCCTCATTCTTTCCTTAATGGACAAGTAAATAGTCCCACGTAGTTTTTTAATAGTTGGATGAGTTCAATGAAATGATTCACAGATTTAGATAGCTTTTCCCACTATTTAAAATGCAAGAAGCATAAGTGTCCAAGTATTGATTCTACAAACGAGATACAGCCCCGTTATTTTCTCAATGGATAAGTAAAGAACTCCATGTAGCTTTCTATTGGTTAGATGAGTACAATCAAATGATTCGTGGAGTTAGATAAGTTTTTTTGCCATTTGATGTGCAAGACATGTAGCTCATGAAATGATTCTTTTAAAAGTGAAATGGCCCTATTCTTTCCTTAATAGACAAGTAAATAGCCCTGAGTAGCTTTCTAATAGTTAGATGAGCGCAACAGAATGATTTGTGGGCTTAGATACTTTTGTATCTATTTGAAGTACAAGGCGTGTAACTATCCACGGAATGATTCACGGAGTTAGATAGCATTTCTCACAATTTGAAGTACAAGATGTGTAACAATCCATGGAATGATTATTAAATGAGATATAGCAATATTCTTTCCTTAATGGACAAGTAAATAACCTTATGTAGTTTTCTAATGATTAGATGAGTACAACGGAATGATTTTGGCCTTAAATTGTTTTACAAGCCATTTGAAGTACAAGATACATTGCTATCCATGAAATGATTCCTTAAAAGTAGATATTGCCCCATTCTATCCTTAAATCATGTAGTTTTCTAATGGTTAAACAAGTACAACGGAATAATTCATATACTTAGGTAGGTTTTCTTGCTATTTGAAATAAAAGACTTGTAACTAACCATAAAATGATTCCTTGAAAGATGGATGGCCTGTTACATCTTTAATGGACAAAATAGTTTTCTAATGGTTATGTGATGAAATGATTTGTGGAGTTAGATAGCTTTTCTTGCTATTTGAAATACAAGATATGTAACTGTCCACACATAATGATTCCTTAAAAGAGATATAGCCTTGTTTTTTGCTTAATGGACAAGCTCTTCCGATCTGCCCCGTATTGTTTTCTAATGGTTAAATGAGTACAATAGAATGTTTCATGGCCTTGGATAGTTTTTCTAGCTATTTGAAGTACAAGACATATAGCTGTCCACGTAATGATTCCTTAAAAGAGATTTAACCCCGCTCTTTCGTTAATGGACAAGTAAATAGCCCTGTATAGTTTTCTAATGGTTAGATGAGTACAATGGAATGATTCGCGAGTTAGATAGCTTTTCTCATTATTTGAAGTACAGATGTGTAGCTATCCACAGAATGATTCTTTAAAAGAAATATAGGCCCGTTCTTTAGTTTATGGATAAGTATATAGCCCCATATATTTTTCTAATGGTTAGATGAGTTCAACGGTATTATTTGGGGAGTTAGATACATTTTCTCACTATTTCCAGTATAAGACATGTAACTATCCATAGAATTATTCCTTAAGAGATATATGGCCCCGTTCTTTCCTTAATGGACAAGTAAATAGCTCGTGCAGTTTTCTAATGGTTAGATGAGTACAATGGAATGATTCGCGAGTTAGATAGCTTTTCTCACTATTTGAAGTACAAACGTGTAGCTATCCATAGAATGATTTCTTAAAAGAAATATAAGCCCGTTCTTTAGTTTATAGACAAGTAAATAGCCCTATGTATTTTTCTAATGGTTAGATGAGTTCAACGGTATGATTCGGGGAGTTAGATAGGTTTTCTCACTATTTCAAGTACACGACATGTAACTATCCACAGAGTTATTCCTTAAGAGATATATGTCCCCCGTTCTTTCCTTAATGGACAAGTAAATAGCTCGTGCAGTTTTTTAATGCTTAGATGAGTTCAACGGAATGATTTGCAGAGTTAGATTAGTTTTCTCACTATTTGAAGCATAAGACGCATAAGTATCCAAGGAATGATTCTTTAAAAGAGAGGTCTCGTTCTTTCCTTAATGGGCAAGTAAATAGCTTTCGCATAGTTTTATAATGGTTCAATGAGCACAACTGAATTATTTGTGCCTTAGTGTTTCTAGGCATTTGGAGTATACGCCGCATAACTATCCACAGAATACCTTATCTGAGGTATTTTCCCGTTCTATTTTTAAGGGACCAGTAAATAGTCTCGTGTAATTTTCTAATGGTTAGACGAGTACAAAATGATTCAAAGACTTTGATAGGTTTTCTGGACTCGTAACTATCCATGGAATGATTGGTTAAAAGGGATATTGCCCCGTTTTATCTTTAAATGACAAATAAATAGTCTCGTGTAGTTTTCTAATGGTTAAACGAGTACAATGGAACGATTCATGGTTACATGAGTTCAATGGAATGATTCGTGGAGTTAGATATGTTTGCTCGCTATTTGAAGTACAAGACGTGTAATTATCCGCATAATGGTTGGACAAAGAAAATAGTTTGTGTAGTTTTCTAATGGTTAGATGAGTAAAATAGAATGATTCATGACCTTATATAGTTTTTCTAACCATTTGAACTACAAGACGTGAAACTATCCATGTAATGATTCCTTGAAAGAGATTTAGCCCCGCTCTTTCCTTAATGGAGAAGTAAATAGTGCCGTATAGTTTTATAATGGTTAATGAGTATAATGGAATGATTCACAAAGTTAGATAGCCTTTCTCACTATTTGAAGTACAAGACGCGTCACAATTTACAGAATGATTTCTTAAAAGAGATATAGACTTGTTCTTTCCTTCATGGACAAGTAGATAGCCCCGTATTATTTTCTAACGATTAGATGAGTTCAACGCTATGATTCGGGGAGTTAGATAGGTTTTTTTCGCTATTTCAAGTATAAGACATGTAACTATCCCCGGAATTATTCCTTAAAAGATATATAGCCTTCTTCTTTCCTTAATAGACAAATAAATGGCCTCGTTCAGTTTTCCAATAGTTAGATGAGTTTGATGGAATGATTTATGAAGTTAGGTAGGTTTTCTCGCTATTTGAAGTGCAAAAGTGAATATCAAACCTCTTTAGGTAGTTGGGATGCTTTACTTGAAATGTATTTTTTGAGACACTCTCCACCTTTTTACCCTTGTCTTCAATGTCAACGCCAGCAAGACATTTTGGAAATACCCGAGAAACATAACTTGAAAATTCAAATAACTCAACAAAAAAGGTGAATCTTCTTTCTCTTCATCAGTTGCCTCAACAACAATGACTTTAAAGAATACAAAGTAAATTACATTTTTTCCTTAATATACAAGTAGAAAACAATTCAAAAACTATAATTGTAAAGAAAGCATACCTCTACATTATCAAAAACAATGTTGCTGACTTTTTATGTACAAGATACAGTCAAGCCATTCCGCTTATATAAAACTTGAGGCCAGCTATCTCGATACTTGATATAGAAGTTATCTTGTAAGTTTGTCATTGTCTCAAAGATCCACAACTGGAAAGACAGTGGGAATCCTCAAAAATGGTAGGTCAAAGAACCCTTTGGATGAGGAGCAGAATCTAACTTCAAACCAGCCTTCAAATAGTACAATGTCAACTTGAAAATTTTACTTCCCCAAGCATAAGTCCCTATCGATTCTAATGAATCAATAGAATTACAGATAAATGTATCAACTTGTCATTGATAAGGATACACATTTAACAATGACGACAGCAAGTATAGGATATCCAACTTCAAAACATCCTCATCATCGGTATCAGTAGGCAAACCATTTAAAACTCTTTCAACATCCTATTTATAAACCTTTCACGGAGAACCAAAGTACTTAATAAAAGCACGGCTTTGAATCGATTTTGAATGAAGAAATTCAGCACCTCTAACACACTTTAAATCATTAATAAGACAGAATTCGTCTATCGAAATCCTAACCAATCTCCCTAAAACATTAAGCCACATCTCCATATCATTGTTTTGATAAACCTCCCTCAACAACATATTATGAATTAATTGTTTTTGTAAAGGAAGTTCTCCATCACAAGAAAAGAATCAAAACAACTACCAGCAAAAATCTCCTTTAACGCATATGTCAACTTGTTCTTCAAATTTCTTATAACACTGGTTGGTGAAAACGACGTTGGTCTTCCACTAAACCACCTTGATTGTGGAATAAGCAACTCATCAATCTAAAAAAACCAAAAAAAAAAAATTTTTTTTGAGTTATTATCAACAAAAGTTAAATACAAATATTAAATAAGTACAAAATTCATTATACACAAGCCTATAACAAAATTTGTTACTTATTCAACAAAATATGTTATTAAATTAACAACGTATGTTATTCTTATTACAATGTATCGGTAATGTTCAAGTACTTCCCGGAGGTGCTGTTACAGTACCTCCTACCTCATGTGGCATGCATTGATGCACGCCACGTATTTTTCAAATCTATGTGGCGTGCATCAATGCATGCCACATGGGGTATGAGGTACTGTAACAGCACCTCCGGGAAGTACTTGAACATTACCGATACATTGTAATAAGAATAACATACGTTGTTAATTTAATAACATATTTTGTTGAATAAGT
>CAVNYN010284878.1:0-93180 GCA_963692815.1 Nyctanthes arbor-tristis | reverse complement strand
GCCCTGACAAATCGCCCCAAACCCAAATGCATCAAACCAGCCCGGTTCAAATTGATCTGTTTGCACAGTTTATGATCTCAAATCTGTGGCAAAAAAAGGATATGTGTTCTGGTCAGTTCAGTTAACGGGTTTATGGTTGGAACCCAGCCCAAGCCATTCCATATTAACACAATCAAATTAAAAGGCCAAATAAAATTCTATAGTTAAACAATTGTAGATATTATTAGTACCCATTCAGTCCATATGGCCCAAATCTTCAAAGGCAAGCTTAGAATTTACTTCTAAGGAAAACCCAAAGCTACTTCCCACTTCCAAATCCCAAAACTCATAGGTGGCAGCTTCATTTTCTCATCCTAAAATACCAAATCCGTTGTCTTCCCCTAGAACCGACCACATCTCCCATTCTCGCCATCAAAACTCCAAACACCTGCTTTTGCTTGCTCATCTGCGTTCAACATTTCTCATGGCATATTTCTCGCATTGAAATACTTGATTTTGGAGAATTATTTTCTACAACTTTTTAGTGGATATTTTACACTAGAGGTTGTGAATCCTTGCGAATTTGTGAGTTCCAGCAATCTCTCTCTCTCTCTCTCTCTCTCTCTGTGCAAGAAAGCTCGGCACAGATAAGCATATATGTACACGTAAAACCAGCCCAGAAAATTTATAAAAAATACCAACCCAAACCCACCAAGTTTCAACAGTTAGGTCGGTTTTATTCTTACTTCCGAAATGGGATCAGTTCGATTTGTTTCACAACTGATTGAACTGATAATGTTGACTCAGTTTCAGTCATATTCAAATCCGACTTGAACCCACCACTAATCCCAATCATTTTGTAACAGAGAATTTGACCCTAAGAATACTTCTTTAAGCACTCTCTATGTTCAAATTATGCAATAATTTAATGTCTGCTGTAGGTTAAGAACTACTTTTAGACATTAGTCCATATATTCTAATCAGTCAACCTCTTAGCCTAACAAATTGTAATGAGAATGTTTGGCAACCATTTACAATAGTTTTCAATTATAACTGGATGATTGTTCACACCACATTTGGATAATATGCAGGACCTTCCACTAGATACAAGATGTTGCATCCTCAAACAAACAAAACAATGAACCTCAGCCTAAGCCCCATATGGGGTTGCCAGAAAACCTAAACCAACACCCCCCCCCCCAATGAATAAATAAATAAAATTATAAATAATAAATAAATGAACAGATACAGGTATCTTAAAATGTACTTGGGAAGGGTCCCAGAATTATGTGCAATCACTTGAAACACGTGTTCAAATGACCAAAATCATTATCATGAATTTAATATATCCTAGAAAAAGAACACGGCCCTTTTGGCAACCATATGTAATTAGGATCAATTATAGCAGTGATATGTTTCTTGTTTTTGCCATGTAGAATCATAAAACGTTGTCACATGTAATTAATGACAAAAACCATGTGACTTCGTAATCATCAATTACATATGTCAATGTCTTGGGGTTCTACATGGCAAAAACTTAGAATATGACACAGATTATAATTGAATTAATTACAAACTCATTATAACTGTGTCACACTTTGAAGCCACTATTTCCACGAGATCATTAAAAGAGAAGTTAATAACCTTACAGCTGACAACCTATAGACTACAGCCCAAGAAGCAAATGTATTAGAATAATAACTTTTGCTCTATTTAGATCCTTCCCATGCAAGAAAAAGTAAAAACTCAAGATTAATCTCTGTGTCATGAGCAAGACAAAGAACAATGTTATTTATCTAGACCTATGTTACTCGGACTCGGGTCCAGGAGTCGGATACGGTGTGGATACGAAGATCCTTTATTTTTTAAAGTAAGGAGGTACACACTCAAAAAGGGTCCAAAATTCGGACATAGACACTAGGACACAGCTAATGAATTAAAAAATTATTTTTAAAATTTATTTATTTATTGTTAAGATTTAATGTAAAAGTTACATTTTTTGTTTTAAAAAAAATTAGTGTTTATTGTGACTCCCTAGATGCCAGTGACTATGACTATTGTGACTAACCCTGATTTCTGTGACCACTTGATTTTTGGGAAAAAAAATGTGCATCTTATTTGGGAAAGGCATTAAAGTTTTATTGGTTTAAGTGCATTAACCCAAAAATTTTCTCCTCCCAGATCCCGCCACCCATCCTACATGGGGGGCTGTCCAATGTGTGTAGGGCCACACACATGGGGGCTGCCCAATGACAGCCCCCCATGTAGGATGGGCGGCGGGACATCGGGGAGGAGAGCGGGACTGTGCATTAACCCCTTTTAAGTTGTCAAAAAAATATGGGCTTTACTACTTTCATAAATGTGGCCCAACTTTTCAGTTTGACCCAGTTAGCTCAGATTTAAACGATACAGTGCTTCTTCTTCTTCACGCCCTAGCTGTCGGTTTCTAATTCCATCTTCTCCTCGACAAATTAGGGTTTCAGGTTTCTACCTTCTTCCCATCTTCTTCCATAAACTAGGGTTTCGAGTTACTTCTTCATGTTTGCCGCTCCTTCAACGCAGCCAATCTTTCGTTGCAAGCATCTTCTTCCGGCTTCCGTGTCCAACTGCGAAATAAAGGATCCAACCATCAAGTCATGTCGACACGGATACATTGCCATATTTGAAGAGTCCAAGCTTCATAGATCTAGAGTGGAGGTTGGATCTTCAGTCTAGCTAGCAATTCCTATCGGATATTGAATATATAAATGTCTCCATGTATTTATCATGATTATCTACCCATCTCCTAATGTAAAAACGTCAACTAGACCGAGATCGATCTCCAGTCTACGTAAATAGCACTACTCCAAGACAAATATTAAGAACCCCATAATTCTCCAGAAATGCATAGGTTCCACCACTGGAATCTAAATCTGAATCTCCGAATCATTAAGCACTTTTAAAACCTGCCATTGCCTCATAGAATGAGCCTGAAATCTAATTCATTACGATTTCAAGAACAGAACCTGTGACAACTTGCTGGTGCAAACTGTGCATGGTGAGTGGCAATCACCGGAGTTGCAAGACTCAGATACAAAGACACATTGGAGATGCCTCAAATCAATTTGCAGCCATTATCATATAAGAGGAAGATAATGGACTTACTGGTTCAACTTGAATTGCTTGCATATTATCCGGTCCACTACCTTGAACACGAAATAATGCAAGTCCATCTTCCATATATGTTTTATCCTCAAGTTCGTTCTCTGCTACGTAATTCTTATAACCTTCGCTGAGACCACCCTGTTGACATTTAGAAATACTAAGATTAACAATCAATTTGCAGATAAGCACTTTGTAACACTCCCTCCAACCCACCCAAAAAAAGGGTCACTTTCCCCCTCTTTTGTCTCAAAATATAGCCCACTTGCTAAACTAAAAATGGATTTAATTTTTTATTTTCCCATTATTAGTCAATTTGACAAAATTAACAAATAACTTTTAGAATTCTTCAACCATCTCACATTGAAAACATAAAACATATGCATCATATTAAATGGAAGTATGCAATAAATTCTGGGTATATTAGGAATGTTGTGTGAAGATTTTGCTTTTCCAATCTCATTAACTAACATATTTTAATCTGTGTGAAAAAAGAAACAGGCCTATTTTTCTTGGGACAGAGGGAGTATAAGTAATATCTTCAAAGAGAAATGAACTTCTAGGAACATATATTCCTAGCGTTTGTAGCTCTAGGAAACCTTGAAGACGATAAAGCTCTGGAAGATGGCAAAGAACTGGATCGGTTCATTTCCTTCATAGATTTGAACCTAGCAGTCCACAGGAACGAAATCATCAGTACTAAGATAGAGATGAATTTTAAAATTCAAGAACAAATTCAAATGCATCAAGCAAGGAGATGTGCCTGTGTAGGTAAGAACTTCATTGACTCAACCATCTTGTTTGCCTGTGAAGTTGCTGAGGCTCTGTCTCCCTACAGGCACATTTAGCACAATTTAATTATGCCTCAAGAACAATCCCTTCAAATAATATACATGATCACGATATTAAGATCAATAGATATTCAAGAAAAGTTACATTTCATTTTCAATCTCCTAGACATTAACATCATTATCATTATTATTGTTATTATTCATGGTAGCAAATGAATACTATACCTACAGACATCAAATAAGACTAATTTTAAGCCCTTCCAATGTTGCAAACATAAATGCTACATACAAATTTATATATGCATGCAAGGTTAACGAAGAAGGCCATCTCACCCACAGGACAGTTAGAAGCATTCTTCACATTTATCCATTATACTGTCCTTTCGACTGCACCCTATTTATTGAGGAACTTCATCTATGCCCTAGGATTATACATTTAGTAACTATTACAACTTCTGCACTTCTGCATTCACTATTTTATGAAGATAATTATTTCTAGATAAATTTTCCGTTTCTCCAAATTAAAATTACTGCATTTTTACATGTTTGTTCCTATCAAAATGGGGAAAATCTCAAGAAAAATCCAGACTCAGTTTCGGGGATTTTAGTTAAACAGTCCCTCTGTCTGATCTGTTCCAAGCTGATTGGTTCTTTCATAAATAGTATCTGGTTTTAAATTTAAACAACAGGTAGTGTTTATTTTCTCCAGGATTATTTCTTTAATCCTCCAAAAGATAGAAGTATTGTAAATCAGAGACACATGTAGAAACCGCAAGTTTGTACTACTTTGACTCAATATTAACCGCTAATGTAACAGTGTCAGACAATCGACATCTGGAGATCAGCATGGAAATACGAACAAAAAATGTGCATTTAGTGTCTCATAATGATTCCAGAACTTTTTCATGATGGGACATGCTAGAAATTAACATTTCCTATAAGGATGCACAAAAAGGAAAAGGCAAAAGAAACAATCAAAGATTTCTCACATCAGTGCTTTGCTTCCCAAACCATGTACCAATAAGATGTTCTTCTACTTCTTCTCCAGGATACGAATATTGAAAGATATAACAATCCCCACTGTAGAACTTTGACTGATCGGAAGTTGGAAGCAGAGTCTTCTCTTTACCATTCACTCGCCAAACCTGTATATCCGAAGCAATAAAAATGAACCAGGAAATAAATAAATCAAGAAAATATATAATCTAAATTAATTGGATATAGCTACAATAGGGAAGAATGTCGAAAGGCAGATGACAAATAGAGAGTGACATTTTTTCTTCTGAAAGTAATCAAAGCAATTTGAATTGAAAAGTTCAGATATTCCTTAATAGCAAAGATGTACTTGAATATAATTAGTGATGCCTCAAATGCCCTTTTGAGATGGCTTCTGAAAAACCAAAAAGCAGCCTGAGAAATCAGGCTTGACTAGCCTTCTGGAAGAACTTCCAAAGGAAGCTCCATAACTCAGGGAGCACTTCTGCAACAAATAAATGTGAAGCCATTTGGCGCAGGCCCTATGACTTCCTAAATTTCTTCATATTCTGAAATATTGAGAGACAAAGGTCCCATAGTGAAAAAATACTAAACAAAAGACCAATAGATAAAGTACTTGGGCTACTCCCCTAACGGCTTAACCTTTTAAGGTGGAACCCCAAACCTTAACATTAAATATTTCATTTAGAGTTGATTTTTTAGGAAGTGAATTTGACAGAAGTGATCTTCTGAAAAATGTGCGGTTTAAAAGTAAAGAAAAGAATGTTGTGGCATTAAATGATAAACTATAATAAAATGTAGGGACGTGTGCTTCATTTAAGTTGACTTACAATTTAATGACACATAAATATGGTGATAGATAGCAATACTCAAAGTTACAGGAAATTGTGGAACATCATGAGATCGTTTAGAGAATGTGCGGTTGAAAATAAGTATCAGAAAAATTGATTTTGAATAAATCAATTCCAAAAGTGGGGTTAGGTTCCATATGAACTGCCTCATTTTCTCCGACATTGCACGATCATCGCCATATGCTTTCTGAAGGTTTAAAAATTCATTACGTCTCTATGACAACATCTGCTTAGTTCCATCCTAAAAACGAACTTTGAAATAATACCCACTTCTGTTGACGCATGATGCCATCTTTTGCTTCACATTCAAATGAGTTCGCAAGTGAAGGCGATTGTTGCTTTTTTTTTTTTTAAAGCTAAGTGAGTTTGTCGAGCATTTAAACGTGTCATACATTTAAACGTGTCATACATTTTATCACGGTAGCTCAGGACTAAACATGCAAATGGTAGCTTCTGATCAATTGTGCGCAAAGAATTGAAGATTAACTTAATTTTTTCAGACTACTCCATATCCTATCTCCTAAAAGGACTTCTTTTTTCACACGCTTTCTCTTATTTCTAGACTCCTCGTATAAGAAAATAGAAGACTTATAAAATGGCATATTCTCCAACAGTACCAAATCTATCAGTAGGTTTAAAGGCAGAGAGAGGCAGAGCACCTGCAAATTTCCTGTGCAATCTATATGTAGTTGAGGTTCTTCTCTAGGAGATTCAGCTTTCAAAAGACCCTTGACATTAACACCTTGGCGCTTTAAAAGTGCTAGAAAGCATCAAAATTGAGACAAAATAAGAACATTAGAGTAGTGTGGAAGTTAAAGAAAAACATGAAAAATTAAAGAAAATCATGAACATGGAGAAATTTTCAGAAAAGGAAAAACATACGGCATTTGCATGATATTTTGATAGAAACAAGTCTGCTATTGGTCAAAAAAAAAAATCTGCTATTTGTACCACATACCTGCAACCTTCCCTCGGCCATCCTCGGTTACTGCCACATTTGATGATTGGGGCCATGAATAAAACTTTGAGCGAAATGATATTGTTTCGAAACCTTCAATTAGACGAATTATACGAGCTTTTGGTCTATCAACAGTAACCAGTAATTTCTGAATAGATGAGAGTAAGTAAGATAACAGACAAGGGTATGGTTCCACAAAGCCAGATTATAGCCTGAAGAAACCAAAACAAATAGAATTACCTCAGCAGCATCACTTGCAACTTTCCTTTGGTCAAGAGATGTATTTCTCCCCATCCACACAAAAACTTCGGCCCCACAGTCGAGAATATGGCATTTATATGTGTCTAACAACTTCCTTGTTAAAGAATCAGCCTCAACAGGTTGCACCTGTCCCTTCTCAACACTAGGAATAACAAACACATTTTTGTCAGGGAGTTCACAGTTTTTCTCACAGAACAAATACTACAATTGAAACTTGGGTATCAAATGTTAGTAATATAACCCCAAATTTCTGTTGGGAAAGGTGCTACTTAAAATATGTGACTACTGTACATCAAGGGTTTCAGTTTGGTACTCTCCCCCAATGTTACGGTCCGGTTAACACACTCAGAAAAAAGGAAAGGACAGAATAGTATTTGATAATTTATTTCATTCAGTCTCATATATGATTTGGAACAAGCTCACTATTTTCCTATATGCCGGCAGCAGTAAATTTGGCACATTTAATCTCACTGCTTATGTGATTGACCCAGGTCTTTTGAGGCCTCAAATAGTCAAGAATTTCTTGATCAACACGTACAGTAACAAATGTGACTGTACTAAAAACATGAGAAGCAGATAAGAGGTGAGAAAAACAGTGTGAACAGCAGAAATTTACCAGAAAAGCTTACTAGGAACGGCATCGGTACATTCAGTCTCATTAAGTGTTGGCTTCTTGGGAAGTGGAGCAAAGCCACCAAACAGACCCCAAAACTCACCAGTGTCAGCATCAGCCATTAATTTCCCGTCCTCTAAACAATTGAAGGAAACACAAATATATAAGGCAATTGGCATACAGCAATTTCTCAAACACTCAAACAAGTTACTACTGTACTTACCAACAGCTGCTATCTCACATTTGCCATCATGATATGTATCTTTAATGTACTGCACAACTTCCAGGGCTTTAGCCCTCTCTTGTATAGAAGAGTTAGAACCGTTGAATTGGAAGATTTTAGACTTGGTATCGAGGATAAAAATATCATCATGATTGAGAGAGGATCGAACAAAAGCCACCTAGCATGCCATATAAGAAGGGTGATAAGGAACAGATTTGTTCAAGGAAGAAACACAATAAAATGACAGTTGAAACATAGAACTTGCCTCTTTCACTTGAACAACATGCTTTCCTTTGCATACAAACAAACGGATCTTGTGGCCTTCAGCCTCAGCATGCTTGAAGCCCGATGCAACTCCTCCCTCTTGAGGTATTATACATGGTTTAAAATAAGAAAGGAACCTTTCAGTTTCTAGACCTTGTGGTTCACGGTATTGTACTGCACGTCCCCCAAGAGCTGCATCTAGTTCAATAGTTTTAATGGCTGCAGTGCTGGCTTCATCCTACATAGGGCAGCATTTTTAGAATCAGATAAATAATAAACAATATTCGTAATAGAACTTTAACCTGGGAATTCGATAAGACCAGAAGAACTTACTTGACTAGTATCTTTACCAAGCCAATAGTGAATATCATGATGAAGGGCACCGCTCTTTGAAGCAGTGGTCTGCACAAGGAAATTAATTATATACCAAAAAGAGTAGCTCAGACATTTCACAGAAAAGATTAGCGTTGAGCCGCTGATGAAATGAGTTGCAGAATGCATAAAAAGCACAAAAGTCTATCACTGATTTTTTTATTTTTTTTATTTTAATAAAAACTATGTCAACAGATATAAGATTAAGGCAATGGCCACAAGACTACAAGAGTGAGTTAGAAATGACCAGCTACAAACAAATTCCCAATAACAGAAATTATGGGGTACCAAAACCCTATACTAGTGGATCATCTCTATGCCACTGTGCATATCAAAATGATTACAGATATAGCCTGTTCCACTGAAATATTATTCCATGTTTTCTTTTTATGGTCTAATCTATTTCGCTAATATAATACCTGATCTATCTGTAGGTTTTTCCAGTAAGTTTGAGCCAGAGATTCGCTTTTTCCCTACATTTTTTCTCACTACAATGATGTAGTTCAAGAACCTAGCTGCGCAGAGAAATTAACATCCTCCAGAGAAGTGAGGACACTTACCTTCAAAATCACATATGAATCTCCCATAAAAAATTTGCCATGTGAGGACTTTGGAACTGGAACAGGATTGAATTTTTCAATTCTCCATATCTCAATTCCACTATAAAAAGTCAAGGAGCATAAGACCAGAAAGCAGATAGATATAGATCCTTGATGACATGATATAAAACTGCAACAATATTTGAACAATAGTTCATAATTGGCACTTTTGCAACTCAAAACAGTATTTTAATATGTTCCTCATGAGTCCTTAAATAAAAAAGAATCATTTCCAAAAAGGAAAGGTAACAGCCGGTGATTAAAATTTCAGTTGCAACTTCATAGCTACTTCAAAGTTCCATAAACCGTGAGGATACGACTTCTGTCCATCTCCTTGAAAAGCTGGATCCAAGTTCCTCATTGAAACAGACATTCTGACAGGATTTTTCAAAGTGGTCCTTCTTAACTTCGAGTTGGAAGTAGATTAAGAAGACCTTCAACAGTCATAAACTGAATGCAAAAAACAATCACAGGAAAACAAATAAATAAACTACCAAAATGAAAGAATCAATATAACTTGCAAAGTATAAATACAGAACATAGAAAACATGAAATTAAGCGATA
This sequence comes from Nyctanthes arbor-tristis, assembly GCA_963692815.1. Lineage (NCBI taxonomy): Eukaryota > Viridiplantae > Streptophyta > Magnoliopsida > Lamiales > Oleaceae > Nyctanthes > Nyctanthes arbor-tristis. The sequence continues at coordinate 83,568 of CAVNYN010284878.1, read as the reverse complement.
AGCTAATACATGATGCCTCTATGAACTTGCTGAACTGTAATAAGTTAGAAAAGTCCAAGTTGAACTTTAATGTAAAGTTAGAACAGAAACAATGAAAACATGAATGTACATATTTGACATAGGCACAGTATTAAGGCTTCACGGGATAAGAATGATATTTAATTGCATATTGTTGTGATAATGTCATTTGCATAAAAGCAAACGCTTCAAATTGTTGTTCAGTACCAACGAATTCCTAGGAGAAACCTAAAACTTCACCAATAAAATTTTCTCTCCCGAAAGGCAAAGGTCACGCCCAGAGCTACAATGAATCACAGCTTCCAACTAATTCGATATGCCCTCCTAATTTAATAAGACGATTTGAAAATTCTAGTAAAGGAAATCAACCATGACAGCAAATCTAGGTGGTTTACTCATGACCACAATAAAATGGCATATACAGGTACTTTTCATAGCCAACCATTAGAAAGGAGCAGAACAAAGAGTATCACAAGTTTTCCTTAATAAACATTTTCCGAGTTTCCTGCCCAGTCTATTGCACCCTTAAAACAATATGTTAGTCATGCAGGCCACATCAGGCCCATTCAGAGAGAAAATATTCAACATCTTGCAAACACGCTTCTAGTTCTGCTTTTCTTTGGGGGACAAGGGCCTAAGCTTCCCGTTTGCCTTTACAAAATTTCCTGTTATATATTTTACACTATGCCTAAAATGTGCTGCAAAGCTTGCATACGCCATACGCTTTACCTGTGGACTAAATGGACCCTTCAAAATTACAACTTTCTTATGTTAACCCAGAATTGTATATCAAATTCAATAGTTTAACATTCACAATGTTGAGCTAGACCCTTTTTGTGGAAGGGAGAGACGCAGCAGGAGGAAGAGGAAAAGAAGAGCTCTGGACCCCAGAAAAAGAAAACGCAGAGCTGTAAATCAGCTATGTTATAAAATTATTACATTCAGCATTTTCTTTCTCGTGTGTCAGTTAAGATTCAGGCATTCAGCCTACCAATTTCTTTTTCTGATCTTTTCTTGGGTTGACTGATCTTGAAATTCTAAATCTCTTATTAAAGAAAAAGAAGAAAGAATTGTCAGTGCCCAAATACACGTTTAACGAGAAAAGACATTCTCATTCCAACATTCAAACATAACAAACTTTATATTTCCAAAGCATTAACACGATGCATCCCAAGTCATCCATCTAAACAAGAACATACAAATGCATCACAACCTTGCATCAATATCGATTATCACTCAAGGATCAGAACAACACAAAGAAAACTGTACTACATTAATTACCTTTTAATCTCGAGGATATTAATCTGAAAGCCGACTTAAATTAGATCCAATCTAGGCACACCATTAAGCTCAATTAACAAAACCCACAACGCAAAAACTGATCCTTTTTTCTTTTTCCAAAAAAGAAAGTTGGGTATCAAATTGAATTAAGACGAAAAAATAGAGAATTTTTCGCTGTAAGAAAGAGAGAGAGAAAAGGGAATACGTGCGAGTGTGTGCTGGGCGGGGAAGTGATGATTAGTTGCCTGCCAGGCGTGCTAATCACTAACGGTAGCTAAGAAAAGAAAGGCCACCATAACGGAGAAATGAACTGTAAAGATCCATTAAGCAAACCAATTTGCGTTGAAGGAAAAATAATCCATTGCTATTCTGCGCTTAATGCATAATAATAATTACAGTAGACTGTTTTGGTAAAAGTAAAGTGGAAATGAAAAGACATATATTAAGGGAAAATAAAAGAGTTGCATCTTATACACACAGAAATTGGTGCCACTTTTTTGAGTTCGTTTGGCCTTTGCTTAAAAGCATTTTTTTTAATCGAAATTCTTGTAGAATTAATTTTATCTTACATTTTACCGTTCAAAGGTGTTTTAAATGTGTTGGGGGGCCCCCAAAAAAAAAAAAAGAAGAAGAAAGAAAACTTCAAATCAAGCCATTTGAACGCACTTTAAAAGTTACTTCTGCTATTGGTAGAAGCATGGCCAAACATAAAATAGGGTAGAAAAGTGAGAGAAAGAAATACAAGATTCTTGCTAGTTGTAAGTCTTTAAAAAAAATTCATAAAATAGCGTAAACTCATTATTTTACCAATAAATTATTTTTTCCTCAACTAAATGATATATAAAGACAAAATTGTAAAAAACCACATTTCATAAAAAAATTATAAAAATTTCCCTACAATAGCATTTTCTTACTAGTAATTGTGGTGTAATAGTATTAGAGTAAAACAATGGTATATTATGGATGTATATTCAATTTAGTTGGTAAATTTTTATTAAAAATAAGAAATTTCTTATGTGCACATGAGTTGTACCAGTACCTTTTTCATTTGAGTAATGCGATTTATCACAGGTGTTTGAAGTTAGTTTACATTAAATTATAAGTTAAATTAAAGCATGTCACATATGCTTTTATTTAATTATGCTTATTATACCACCTCTGTCTCAAAAAAATTGTCATATTTCTTTGTTCACATAGACTAAAAAAAATTCATTTAATGGTATTAAAAAAATAAACTTTAACATGATTTACCTATCATGTCCTTTCATTTATTAATTTTCACTTTAATAATTCTGCTTTTTTAATAATTATGACCATTAAGTAGGGACATATAAGAGAACTCATATTCCAACTACTTTTTAATAAAGAAATTGGATCATATTTTGAGACGGACAAAAGAGGAAAGTTGGACCATCTTTTTAAGACGGAGGTAGTATCATTTAATATATATTGCATTTTTCCATTATGTCTCCTTTCCTCACTTTATGTTTTTAGTTTGTTTTTATGTTTTTATCAATCCTTGAGGGCCTGACCCATCTATAGCCCATTTGATTGAATGACGCTTGCTTGCTCCTGAATAAGAAAATGAGTTCTTTTCTTGAGTTGAGTCTCTATACCTATGTACGTTTTGTGTGGGTTGTTTTAGTGCAAGTGTGCCTATATTATTGATACTCAACATGACTAGTACCACGTACTATTATTCTTTGAATTTTCAATAAAAAGCAATGTGAAGGTAATAAAAAAAATATAGATGAATGATATTATTTATAAATTTTGAAGTTGAGAAAAGATTATCCAAGTAAAAGGTAAATAATAGACAATGTCTCCAATGTAATAATGTGTAAAATTATAATTTGAAAGTAAGGGCATGTCCAATACATAGTGATAGTAATGGATAAATGTGACAATTTGTAAAAAAGTGCTTATTTAGTACATCACTTATCATATTGCTCATGACAATATCAAATTAACATTAATTTATTCAATCACTATTTTCTCACTTTCTCTTTTCAAAATACATAATAATACTTTGCTAAAATGTAGACATTATTGTATTAGAGAGTTCATTGAATGTAATATCAATGTTTTTTTTTACCACTTATGCAATGTAAATATTATTGTATTGGAGATGTTTTAAGAGAGCGAAATAATAGTTCAACTGGATCAAAAAAGAGAAGGGGCAAAGAAAGAAAAGGTTAGAAAAGAAAGTAGCGATTGATACATTTTCGAAAATAGAGATCGATGCATTTTTGAAAAAATTATATATATATATATATATATATATAGACATGCACTTGATGTGAAAAGGTGAAGGGCAAAAAATCATATCAAAACATACGTTAAATAACCTAGAAATGATCTAACAACATGCGTATGGCACTATATAATGTCATATAGCCATGTGACACGTATCGAGGCACGTTACATAGTCATATTGCACAATATAGTATCATATCATATAGTGATATATTGGGACTAGTAGATAACCTGCCATCATCAGAGGTGTTTGACGAGAGAGGGGAAAGGAAGTTGGGCAAGTGGGGTCCATAGTTATGATTCATGCGTGACCATTAAGGCCAAAATATTTTTATTGAAACTTCTACCCTTCTTGAGAGTTCCCGTCTTATGTGGGTGTATGTATATATATTACAAGAATTTGACATTTATGCATACAAAATAAGACAGGAGGTGATGTTACGACACCTTATTAAAAGTGCTATAAAACTATTGGTAATTTTATTTGTTTTGAGGAAGAAAAAATATTTTTGCTGCTATGATGTAACATGTTTGACACCTTTATTGGAAGCTTATGGACTATGGCATAGGCTAGATCACGGTTTAAAAAAAAAAAAAAAGGATTGATTTCTATTTTTGGGCTTGTTCGGCCTAGTTTATTTTTTCCATTTATAAATTCATCTACAATTGATTTGACAACTACTCAATAACCACCACACATTTTAAATTTTAATTAAATCTCCACAACTCATTTTCACTCTTTATAAATTCCCTTTATAAATTGACTTTATAAATCTAATCAAACGGGCTCTTTATTTTATTGTCGTAGAATCAAAAGTTGTGAAATGGTCAAACTACAACCGACCTTTAGAAAATGTCAATTAGTGTCACCTTGTGAGGAAAATGATTTTTGAACTACATAGTAATTTGTTTATCACAATCTAAACTTTGAAATAACAACTTAAACTAGGTTTTCACCTCTGCATTGTACGAGTAGAGTTTTAAAAAATTTCATACATAAAATATAACGTAATTATATTTTTTAAGATTAATGTCATAAAGAAACTAAAATGCACGACATGTATGCAGTTATGTACATCCTACACTGTCTAACAGTGTATAATAGATTCTCTATTTTGTCTTTTAATTGTTTTCAAGAACACGTGTCAACTCATGTATTGAAACTCACATTACTGTGTTAATGTAAAGAAAATTAAGATTGTAGAGAATCTACAATCCTGAAACTTTATTTGACTAATGAGCACATATAGGTGTTTCAAATATATTATCAGGGGAAACAATTAAAAGATGTTTCTTTGTTAGTGTGTACACTGAATAAAGAAAATTGATATTAAAATTTGTTACTTAATGAAATCCAGCGTTATGGGTTTCCATTAGAGAATTTAACTCCTTACTGTTTGTAACCTATATTAATATCAAAGAATTTTTAGTTGAATTTCAAACTGGTATTACGGAATGCATCAATGTCCTACAATTTATGATTAGATAAATGAAATATAAAACCATTAAAAAATGCTACATAATGGAAAGGTTATGGTACATGTTATCTTTAGCAATTTAATTATTAAGGAAATATGTACAAACATCCAGTAAACACATAGTAAAATAATCAAATATCCATTGGTTAATATAAATAGTGGATTGTTTAATATAAATAGTGGAAAGATAATAACAGAAATATGTAATGGTTATTAAGATTTATAAAAAGGTGCATTTTAAAAAAATAACTATTATGATTAATATTTAAAATAATAAAAAATGGAAATAGGTTATAAGACTTAAGGCCGTGGAGGATCTTATTGTCTCTAGTTAACTTTTTTTTTTTTTTTTTTTTGCAGACCAATTAATTCTTCAGATGGTTCTTTAACATTCACCCCCATATCACAAGAATTGGCACACAAACCATGTAAAAAAATTGAATCTCCAACTATTGAAATATCATATTTAATTGAACTCATATCCATATAAATCGAAAGTCTAGTAGTTAGTTCTATAAAACTTACATTATAAATGAATACATTAGCAAAATACACCGTGAAACTTAATATGAAATATAAAAAAAAATTAACTTATATACGAGGAACTTACAAAAAATATTCAACCATTATTGATTCTTCATAGATTGTCATTTTTATCAGATTTACATAAATCATCCTAATTTGATAAACATTCAAAATAATAATATAAATATCTAAGTTGTACAATTCAATATTCTTCAAAATTATATAACTTCTCCAAATTTAGAATATTAACACCAATTCCTTCTCCATAAGATTCTTTAACACTTGCGTCATGAGAGTATGAGCCACAAAAAAATTGGAATCGAAATATAACAATAACTATGGATTGACAATAAAATTAGTATGTACACATACGATACCTCAAGTCAACAACCTCATTTGAATACTAAAATTTGTGACTTATTGCAACTAATATAAATTCTGAAAATGTCTTTAAATATAATATTTACAGCAGTAGAATTGTTTATTCACATTCTTATCAATAATTTACATTAACATTTTTAGTCCAGAAAATATTAGAGGCTAGTATTTGGGGATAATTTTGATTTGAAGAGGCAAATTAAATAGGTTGGATTTAGGAAAACTTACTTGATTGCAACCTCTTGGACGTGATAGATTCGTTGTAATGTAAACATGAACTCAGTCATAGTTTTCAATATTGATTCGGTCATTAACCCGTGACTATATAGGATTAATGGGTTTTTTATTCAATCGATGGGTCATTGCAAAGTCAGTTGCCAATTCAAGTATATTTGCTTAATGACAATATTTTTTTTTTAAATGAAAACATACGAAAATAGCGATATATAGATGAAAATTGTTAAAAAAAAAGAGTTGGCACAATGGTCTAAAAACTACTTCTTGACATGTTGATCTTGAGTTCAACACTTCACTATTAGGTTTGTAACAAATATTGTTATGAAAAGTGACTACATGACAGACTTTGCACGGGTTTTGTACGCGATAAAGTCGTTGTAGCATAAATATGAACTCAACTATAGTTTTCGATATTGACTATGTTATTAACCTGGTAATTGTACACACGAGAATAATGACATATAAATGAAAATTGTAAAAATAAATAACTAAATAAAAGAGTTAGCATAATAGTTTAAAAGCTACTTTTTGACATGTAAGTCATGAGTTTAATCCTTCATCATTAGATTTGTAACAATATTTTTATAAAAAGTGACAACATAGTGGCCATTGTACTGGTTTTGATTTAGGAAACTATCTTTGATGGTAATTTCTTGTATGCAATAGTGCCGTTGTAGCGTAAAGATGAACTCAGCTATAGTTTTCAATATTGACTCGGCTATCGACTCGGTAAATGTACTGAGCTAATAGGTTTCTAGTTCAACTAGTGAGTCATTGCTAACTTAGTTGCCAATTTAAATATATGTGGTTAGTAATAATATTTTTTGAGTGAAAACACGCGAGAATGGTGATATATAACTGAAAATTATTAATAAAAAAAGTCAGTATAATGGTTTAAAAGCTACTTCTCAATGTGTAGGTTATAAGTTCAATCTTTCATTGTTAGATTTGTAACAAATTTTTTTTATTAAAGCCCATTGTTTTGGTATGACATTATAAGCAATGGTGCCAGATAAGTGTCATAAGCGTTATCAATTGTGCTAGACAAGTTTGTAAAACCAACTATGTTTTAATATATATTTATTTTTTACGAAGCCATAGATGGAAAAAATTATCAATTGTGTTAGACAATTTTGTAATTGTGTCAACCAACTGTACTTTAATATATATTTTTTATGAAAAATCATTCGTGTAGTATGACATTATTATAAGTAATGGTGTCAGATAAGTGCCTTAGGCAGGAAAAATTTATCAATTGTGCTAGACGATTTTGTAATTATGCCAACTAACTATGCTTTAATGTATATATATATATATATTGCTAACTCGATTGCTAGTTCAAATATATGTGGTCAATAATAATTTTTTTGGAGTGAAAACACGCGAGAAAAGTGGCATGTAAAGGAAAATTGTTAATTAAAAAAAAAAGAATTGGTACAATGGTTTAAAAGCTATTTCTTAATGCGCAGGTCATTAGTTCAATCCTTTATTGTTAGATTTGTAACACTTTTTTTTTAATGAAAACCTATTTATGTGGTATGTCATTACAAATAATAGTGTTAGGTAAGTGTTACAAATATATAGTAGATATTTGGGGAGGGGGGCTAAAAACTTATCCTTGATAGGAATGCCAATTTAAACTACGAATGATCCGCCCTTGATATGATTGCCCTGCTGCACTTAATCGGACAATAGGGGTAGGTTTGGGGGCACAGTTGTCTACTCGCCGCGGGTTTAGGGCAAGTTTAGGTTAAGGTAAATCCGTCAACCTTTTTTTTTTATCTTTTTTGTAAATTGAAATATTGATAATTTATAGTAGCAATTGAGATATTCTATGTTTGAACTCATGCATCTAAAGCAAAAAAAAAACTTTAATTCACCACTTCAACTAATCAATCTAATACTTTTTGAACATTTCTTTTTTGTTGTTGAAATGTGTGTGTGAGTGTATATATTATGTGAAATAAAGTTCTAGTGTAAAATTATAAAAATTATAAATATTGCATCTTAAGTTACGAACCGTAATATACATATATCTATATATGAATATATATATATATAAAGTAGGAAATTAAAAGTTTCTTACTTGTTCCCCCTTTTTTATTTATTAAATTTACATTAACACCTTTTATATAATAATTATTTGCATTAATTAATTAAAAAATTATTGTTTAAACTTAACTTATTATTAGCATTTTCAATAAACTAAGTGATGAATGTCCTAACTTTTCTAATTTCAACATACAAATCCTTTTTTCTTTTTAATTCTTTTACAGATATATGTAAATATATATAAAGCAGGAAATTAAAATTTTCTTATTCATTCCCCATTTTATTTATTAAATTTACATTAACACCCTTCATATAATAATTATTTGCATTAATTAATTAAAAAATTATTGTTTAAACTTAAATTATTATTAGCATTTTCAATCAAGTAATTAATGAATGTCCTAACTTCTCAAATTTCAACTTGCAAATCGTTTTTTCTTTTTAATTCTTTTACACATTATATGAATTTAATTTTTTACCAAAAATTATTATCAGCTGAGTAATAAGTATTCTATTTAATTATATATATATATATATCTACAAGCTACATATATTGTTTTAAAAATAAAATAATTGAATATGTATAGTCACATAATTCATTTATTATATTAAAAAATTAAAGTAACTAAAAAAAAATAAAAACCTAGTTGGAATCTTAAAAAAGTTGTCTTCTTAAACACATTCTCTGTAAACTTAATCTATGCTCTATCCACCTTGTTACTCAGTGATTGAGGTCACATATACTTTGTTTACTAACATTAATTTTTTATATAAGATCACTTACCTCTACAACTTTTGAAAATTTATTGCATTAAATTGAATATATAGCGCATGTGATTTATCTTTTATGTGTGCCGTGCAATACACGCATTTATTACTCACATATATATAAGGAGAAAATCTCCGGAAAAAAGTTTCCCACCGTTTTGCACTTTCTAAATCCGTAAAATTGACTTTTCTTTTCCATTTTTTCTCGGTTTTTTTGGTTTTCAGAAATACAGCTACAACTTTTACATACGATGTCCGATTTCAATCCACAATATTTACTTTTATGGCAGCTCGACGAAATGAATTGGACATTTGAACCCAGCAGCTATGTTTTTTATTTTGCTTTTTTTTTTGTGTGTGTTTTTTCTATTTTATTTTGAGTCTAGATTTGTGTTTTAGGCCTTTTTTTTAGTCTAGTCTTTTGTGGATTCTTTAAGACTATTAGTTGAATCCATTCTAGCGCATAGTTGAATCCGCCCATGCATCCACATGGTTTAAATTTTAAAGTTTGACACTGTACTTTTAGCCATTAACATCAATTTTAAACTTTTTTTTCCTTGCATGTGTGCGGCTCGGAAGCTAGAATTTATTAGTAGTGTACCCTATCAAATGGAGAATTTTCTCCACGTCTATAGATCTCATACCATCCCTAGGTCCCAATAAACTGGAAATCCATAAACCTGATGGTTAATAAAATTAGTTAACAGTAGTTCAAACAAGTGTCTTTTCTTTTTTTTTTTTTCAATTTTTGATGTTTGAAAGGCAGTATTATTTTATCATAAAAATTGTCAATTTTTCTATAAAATTTTTACTTTTTTCCGTGGAATGGAAATTAATTATACCTACATTGTTAATGTGTTTTCTTCATTTTCCAAAACTACTGGAACATCAATTTTTTACTTCGATAGATGTTTACATTTAGGACGAAATCAAACCACAACAAAATAAAAAGGAATAGAGGATTATTAATGTACAGTAGAAGCTTATACAGAAAAGAAATTATACAAAATCGATTGAGTGATTAGTGCATGAAAATTAATTTTATATAATTGTAAATTGTAAATAGCTATAAGGTTTTATATTCCTTAATATTGACAAAAAACAACACATAACAGAAAAATAGATAAGCTACCTAATTAAAATAGTCTAATATCAAAAAGGTCAAAAAAAAATGCAACTACTTTTTAAATTAAAAAATAGTCCAATATTTAAGAAATATATATAATTCCAATGCCCTAGAAAGTCAATTACCTACTCTCCCAAGGAAAGTATTTTTCTAGAAAACATGGTCATGTGATTAAAAGTGGGAAAACGTTTTTCATGAAAAAAGCCAATCAAACATTACAAAAGTAGAAATTTAAGTGGAAAACTAACATTTTTAATAGAAAACTAAGGCAATAAAAAACACCATTCATGTCAAACTTTAAAATTTAAACCATGTGGAAACATGGACGGATTCGACTATGGGGTGGCACAGGTTGATGCCTGTCAGGCCCAGTAAAATTTAAAATTTGAACATAGAAAAATTTTTAAGGGAAATTTCACATTTACCTTGGTTTTCTAAATAATTCCTATATATACTTCCTAATATTTATAAATTTCAAAATAATTGTGTAACATAGTATGTTATACATGTAACATTGCATGTCATTTTTTTAACCTTTTTATTATTTGTTCTGTTTTCGCAAATATTGTTTTCTTTAATATTTCCACACTCCATCCACCTAACCACTACCCCACCCATCCGAGCCCCAACGCGCCGGCATCCAACCAAATTTCAGCAATCCGCCAGTTGGAATTTCTTTATTTATTTTTAAATTTTTTCTATTTTTTTACTTTTCCATTTCTTTTTTCTTTATTATTTATTTTCTTATTTCCCTTTTTTCTTTCTTTTCTCTCTTATCTCTTTTTTTTTATTTTTCTTTTTAAATTCATATAGTACAAATCGCTATTCATTTTAATTCGTTTAATAAAGGATGTTAAAATATCTTAGATTCATTTAACATTGTGCATTGCACGATACAATTCATTTAATATAAAACGTTACACGAGTAACAAAGATTGTGACATAGGTAAAAAATATTGTTACACACATAACATAGTTTGCTATACTCTTAACGAACATTGATGCACAATAATGTTGAAAAATTAACAACAAATATTGGTAACTGGAGTCTATCACATTTTTTAATTCACATAAAATTAATTTTTAACACATGACATAGCTTGTTGCACACATAGCACATCTTATTTCATATAGCATAGCTTAGTATACACAAAACAGTTTTTATTAAACTAACAACATGACTGGTTACATACATAGCATGGCTTGTTACTTATATAACGAAACTAATAACACACATAACATAGATTGTCATATACATATCACATATTGTTACACCAACAGCACAAATTGTTTAATAACATAAATTTTATACACATATAACGAATCTTGTAATATAGATAACATAGATTGTTATGCTGATAGCGGACATTGTCAGAACATAGATTGTTTAACAATATAGATTATTACACAGGTTGCAAGTGTAGTTACGCATATAATATAGATTGTTATACACATAACATAACTTGCTAGAGATGTAAATTCCTTGTAACACTGGTAACGAACCTTATAACACAGATAACGTAAATTGTTACACACGTAGATTCCAATGAGGTCGTCGGAAAAAAGAAAAGAGAAAAGCAAGAAGAACAAATTAAAAGGAAAAAGTGAATGTTATATTCAGTCTATAAATTTTGTTGCTAGTGTTGAAGCATTATAATAATTATTATTATATTCTAGAAATATTGAACTGCAAAATCATTCAGAAAGATGTTTCAAATAATATAGTTATTGATCAAATTCTCCAAATGTTCCATTTTCAAATGCTAGATCTTTGAAATCCTTGAATGAAAAGAAATCAAAGAAATCTGAACTTCGGAAAAAGAGAGTGCAAATTTTGACTCTTAGACTTCAACAAAAATTGGAAGTTGAGGCCGATATTTACGCTGTCACTGAAAGCTTTTCACCCACTGTATTAAAATCGGGTGCACAGAGAGAGATGGGGGAAAGAGAATAAATAATTATTATATTATATATTATTGACCTAATGATTTCTCAAGTATTACAGTAAGAGTTATAATATTTAACACGATCATTTTGCCCAAATGATTTTTTTATATTGATATTTTCCAATTAGTTTTTTATTGACGATGAATTTAGATTAATACATATGCATCGTACCAACCGCAAAAAATTGTTTTTCGATTTCGCCTCTCTAATGGTTACAAATTACTATTTAGATTTAATCACCTTAAATTTTTTTGTTGATTTCTTACTTGATTTGTAATTTTCCATTTTCTAATTCCAATAGTTGTAGAAATAAAACAATTTCACTATATATAGATAAAAATTATTAGTTCAAGAAATTAAATATAAGTTATAAATCACGTACAACACACGTATTTGATATTAGTAATACAAAATCTGCTAAAACAATATTTTTAGGGGGTAAAAAAAGTGTACACAGTAAAGAGTCCATATCAAAGAATTTTCTGAAAGTTTGGTTAAAAAACTTCCCGCACATGCCTTGTGTATTTCAAATTAAAGTCGTGTATTTCACACATGACATGTACCTATGGGTGCCACATGAAATTTTTTTAAAAAATTTCCACATAGTAAAATGGGGAATTCAAACAATTCTCAAGTAAATAATTACCCCAATTTTTAAAATTGGGTTTCTTGACAAATAATAATATTTTTTAGTGTATTTATAAAGTTAAGATACACTATCTTTTTTTTTTTTTTGAAAATTAGGTGATCACAATCGGAGATGGTCACGCATCACAATTCCCGATGAATTGTACCATAAATGCCAAGGAGTCGTAGTTCATGTCCGATAAAGTCATAACTCATTTTCGACGAGTCACAACTCAATTCCAGTGAGTTATCGTTACACTCTAGTGAGTCACAATCACACTCCTACAATCACACTCTAGTGAGTCACAATCACACTAAGTCATCCAACAAAGTACGTAGATAAGGAGAATGTAGCACATATTTAGAATTTAATATTTATTATAGAATTTAATATTTATTATATTCAATTTGATAGGAGATTGAACTCGAATTAAAATTTGTCACGTTAGATCAGATTATAAATCATGTCACATTCTGCAATGTCATAGAATTAGTCTCATAAGTAACATATCTTAGGTTTTATATAAAAAGTTCTATAAATAGTACTTTTAGGCTAACGTGAACTAATTCAAAAATATTCGCAAAAAGTATAAATAAAAATTTTATTAAATATTTGTGACAATTTTACAAGTAACACGTTTATAATTTAATCTCATTTGTTAATTCATATTAAAGTAAAAGTTGAATTTCTAATTTGTCACCCATATTGTATTTTTTCGACTTCAAAATAATATTATAATTATAAAGAAATGAAAATAAGCGAGAAAACTTAAACACGAAACAAAAAAAAAAGACACCAGCAAAAAAAAGGGGAAAGGAGGACCAATAACAAACCATATGCCATAATTCTTTTTAAAAATGATCTGAACATATCAATGGTTAATTGATCTATAACATGGCCAAATAAAACATTATTATATTTCCCTTTTTAAACACATGTTCCTACTACATTGTGTTGCATTGGTTCCATAAAGATCTAATTGTTAATTCTACATTTAATGTTCCTTGTATAGATTGTAAAAAAACTCATATAGATATTACAATTGGACTCAAATAAACTAATTTAATAATTTAAAAGTAATATGATGTTGTGAAAAATTAAAAACAATAAAGTAAAACTTTTACTTTACATCTTTAATACAGTTTTACGAACAATATGTTTATAATTTCTCTCATTTGTTAATTTTTATTAAAGTATGAGTTGAGATTTTTAATTTGATATCAATATTACATTTTTTTATTTCAAAATAATATTATAATTATCAAAAGAATGAAAATAAGTGGAAATTTATTTAAATATAAACAAGCAAACAAGCTACAAAACCCCCCTCCCCAATTAAAAAAAAAAAGGGAATTTGCCGACCAAAGTAGGAATAGTAACCACCTTTTCACTCTTTTATATATTTAGGATTAGGATTAGGATTAGGATAGAAGATAGGATAGTTAGATAAAATATGTACGACTTCCATTTAATTCGAATATATATATATATTAAATAACAGTTCGTCTGGCATAATTATAATTTTATCTGGTATAATTACAAAATGTTTTTCAGCTAAAGCTCTATCTGGCACAATTGCTTATAGTGCCATGCTATACATGCTATCACTTTTAATAAAAAAATTGCTACAAATGTAATAGTGAAGGATTGAACTCGTGACCAACAATTTTATTTTAAGAATAACATGTTTTTAAATCATTATTCCAACTCTTTTATTTTGTTTTCAATTTTCATTTATATATTACTATTCTCGCATATTTTCACTTAAATAAAATATTATTATTAATCACATATATACTTAAAGGCTAATTATATTGACACTACTGTTTTATTAATCTCACCAATTTTTCAAATATATACTAAAATGGTTAAAATTAAAATGACACTAATAACCATCTCATTCTTAATAATTATAAATGTTTTTCTCCTCATGTCTTCGTCTCCCTACATACACTAGAAAAACCCTAATCAATCTATTTTAATTTTTATAATAAAAAGTCACAAGAATCGAAAAAAAATTTCCTTTACTTTGTACAATTAAATCCTTTTAATATTGATTAGCCCGATTGAGAAGAAGAGCATAATTTTATATTGCTATATGCAACTTTATGTTCCCGAAATTCAAGAATTTCTACGAAAATCAGGTATTGTTTTTTGCTCATAGTTATGAAATGAATAAATTGCAGTATGTAAAATCTTTATCCCTTTTATTATTATCTAATTAAAATATGTATAACTTATTTGTCCTGCTTTCTATCTAATACTTCCTTAACTAACATAGCTCCCTCCTTTTCCTCACATTCTAAAACCCACAGTGCAATCTTATTGGATTTTTTTTATAATATCTTTTGAATAACACCATAATCTTCGTCTAATTGAACAAAAAAATCTTTTATATATACATATATATCTAATTTATGTTTCTAATTTAGATATTCTTATATTTACAATGCAATTTTTTATATGACTGGATATCGAGTGGATACATGTATCATGGTAAAAATAATTATTCTGAAATCGTACTACGTTTTTTTAAGGATTTTAGTGCTTATTTGTTAGACAATATATAATAAAATGAGGTATTACATAATTAAAATGGTATGTGGAGTGGACATAATCTCATAGGTATGAAATGTTTATTTGAATTGATATCAAACGAGTATATGTACTGTGGTACACATTTGATCTCGCAATGTTAAATTGGTAACTAATAATATTAAATAAGTTACATGATTTAAAAAGTAAATTAAAGTAAAATATTAAACATGTATTTAAGCAGTATGTTTTAGAATATTCGTCAAATCACTCTTTGATTTCCGCTAATAACATTATACAAACCTAAAACAAAAATCTATATATACATTAAAGTAATTTAGTTTCCATTCCCCATTTTCCCGCCCAAATCACTTTCTAAATCCGGTTATTACATCTTGGCCATTGGTTTAACACTTAATCCTAGCCTTTAATTATTTTTTTCTTTTTATTATTTTCATTTATTTTTTATCTTTTCATCTTAATATATTAACTTACATAGAGATAATCACAAATGGATAATTTAAATAATTAAATCAAGATCTTAGCTTTTCTGTATATAAGTTCCTTTACATTAAAGGAAACTTTCACATATTATATCTTAAAAATTATAATAATACATGCAATTATACAGAGTATCACTTGGAATCGATTTTCTATATCTTTTGAAAAAAAAAGTTTGAATTCGATTTTCTTTTTCTTAAACAGTTTTAAATCTTTGTGATTTTTAATTTTTTTAATGTAATGTAATTCATTGATATTTATGCAAAATTCACAATCTGAATTCGGTTTTTTTTATCTTTTTAATATTTTCATTTATTTTTTATCTTTTTATCTTAATATGTTATTACTTAATATAGAGAATATTATAAATAGATAATTTAAATAGTTAAATCAAGATATTAGTTTTTTCATATAAGTTCCCTTATATCAAAGGAAACTTTCACATATTTTAGCTTAATAACCACTTAAATTCAGTTTTCTACATCTAAAAATAATAATAATTAAATTTGATTTTTTTAACAGTTTTAAATTTGTATGATTTTTAAATTTTATTTTATGTAATGTAATTCATTGACATTTTTGCAAAATTCACAGTATGAATTTGGTTTTTGTTTTTATCTTTTTAGTAGTTTCATTTATTTTTTATTTTTTTATCTTAATATGTTATTACTTAATATAGAGAATATCATAAATAGATAATTTAAATAGTTAAATCAAGATCTTAATTTTTTCATGTAAGTTCCCTTATATCAAAGGAAACTTTCACATATTTTAACTTAATAACCGCTTAAATTTAGTTTTCTACATCTAGAAATAATAATAATTAAATTTATTTTTTTAACAGTTTTAAATTTGTATGATTTTTAAATTTTATTTTATGTAATGTAATTCATTGACATTTTTGCAAAATTCACAATATGAATTTGGTTTTTTTTATCTTTTTAGTATTTTCATTTATTTTTTATCTTTTTGTCTTAATTTATTACCTTACATAGAGAACATCACAAATAGGTAATTTAAATAACTAAATCAAGATCTTAATTTTTCTATACAAGTTCCCTTACATCAAATGAAACTTTCACATATTTTATCTTAATAATCATAATACATGCAATTATATAGATTATTATTTGAATTCGGTTTCCTACGTCCTTAAAAGAAAAATTATATTCGGTTTTTTTGAACAAATCCAAAACTTATTAGATTTTTAAATTTTATATTATGTAGTGTAATTCATTGATATTTATGTAAAATTCACATTATGAATTTGGTTTTTTATCTTTTTATTTTGTTTCATTTTATCTTAATATATTACCTTATATAGAGAATATTAAAAAATAGATAATTTAAATAACTAAATCAAGATTTTAACCTTTCTATATGAGTTCCATTACATCAAATGAAACTTTCACATATTTTATCTTAATAGCTATTTGAATTCAACTTTTACATCTAAAAAAATAGTAATAATTGAACTCAATTTTTTAAACAGTTTTAAATTTGTGTGATTTTTAAATTTTATTTTATATAATGTAATTTATTGATATTTATGCAAAATTCACAGTATGAATTCGGTTTTTATTTGGGAATAAAATGGGAATCCCACATTGGTAATTTAGTGAAAAGAATTGAGAATATATACTTATGTTAACATACTTAGAGAAGTATTATGCATAATAGGGCCTTGACTTATTGGTCTTGGGTTTCTAGAAAGTTTAAAAATTTAATGGATAATTATTGAGAAATATTTATTATGAACTATATCCGTGTTTATCTCAAACCATCAGATTATTTTCTGGATTGGTTCCAATATTTGTCAATTCATGATTTTTCCAATTGATTTGGTCATGAAGGTTCAATTATTTAAAAGCTGATTAAATTATGTTAACATATTAAAATATTTAGTCTGTAAAAGATGTATATTATGAAATATTAAATATCATTAATATATATTACAAAAGTTTAAAAAAAACAACAGGGCAATAAATAACATGTGTATTTTGTAGAAAAAGTTGATGTTCACTCAGAGATAATTTTATATAGATATTTTGAAAGTTATAAAATGAAAATGTCTGAAAATTATGATACGTGTTAAAGATGGCCAAATAACAAATTCTATTATAAATGTTGTAATATATATTATCGTTCATCATTTGTTCTTACTAAATTTATCAGATATAACATAATTTCCCGTGCGTTACACACTGACAGCCTAATGCAAACTACATACAAAAACTTTCTTTAACATTTTTCTTAGGTTTTTTGTGTAGAAAATTATTTATCTCTATTAATGAAAAATATCGTATTACGAGTAATAACTATATTGTTTTCTTTACATATACATAAACGGTCAAATATTATAATTTAAATTTTTTTTATACAATCGTGTTTAATCTTCTTGAATTGCTTATATTATCTGGTATTATCGTTGCACGGGTGAAATGCTAGTTATACTAATAAAATTATCTAAAACTCGATTAAACTCATTCTTACAAAACTTTCATTATATTATGTTATAAAACTTTCCTAATTATTAATTATACAAATTTAATTATCTTCATATCACTTCTGTCCCATAAAATTGGTCCACTTTTTCTTTTTCATCTGTCTTAAAATATAGTCTACTCTCTTATTAAAAAAGTAATTGGAACATTAATTTTCGTTTATAACCCTATTTAATGTGCATTTTAATTGATAAAATAATATTGTTTAAAATGGTATATTTAATTGCATTTTTTAAATATTTATGAAAATTAAAATTGTACCATAGTATATTTCTATTTTGTAGATAGTCCTAAATTACTAGAAATTTGTTCAAATATATATAAAATAAAAAAATAATTAATTTCAGATATAACTATTAACATGTCAACTTTGGATGAAAAATTTAGTCATATTAATATTTTATTTATCAATATAATTATTACGCTTCAAACGATTGTCATTATAAAATCATGCTATTTTTTTAAGGATTATATTTGTTATTTTCTAGACTAAAATAGTAACACGGTATTATGAGCATTTATACAAAATAAAACTAGATATCACCCAATTGAAAAGGTATATGAGGAAATGAGGTATTATCCGCTTAAAATGGTATGTTAGGAGGGTAATTTCTTATGAGTATGAAATTTTTATGTGAACGGGCATCAAGCAAATACAGGTATGTATATATCCGATACGTATTATTAGACGATTAACTAATAAAATTAACTAAGTTCGATGATATAAACGTAAAATATTAAACATGTATTTAGGCTTAGTTTGATATTGTTGGAACTTCTCTAATGAACAGCTTCTGCTATGCTGGATAAAAAAACACTCTGAGAAGAATCAGTTTAGTATTTGGTAAACCTTTTTGCTAAAATTATTGTAGGTCTAAAAGCAAATATTTATAAGTCCAAAAGTAAATTTTAAATATTTGGTAAATTTAACTGTTTTATTATTGTGCGGATTCATATTTACTAAGAGCTTGTTTGATTCTCATTATTTGTCCAATTTTAGGAATATGTATTCAAAATATAAAAAAGTGATTGTAATTGAACATTTGTCAAATCAAATGTCATATCAGTAAAAGGTAAAATTATAATTGAGGACGATAATGAGGATCAAACAAGCTCTAAAACCTTCCGATCTACGATTTAAATCTTTATTTATTATACGATACCCTTATTTTTACTTTTATAAATAATAAGTAATATATAATATATACGTAACATTTCACAAAGAAATACAAATATGGACAAGCAATAACAAAAAGTGAAAATTTATTTGAAATTTTGTTTTGATAGAAAAAATTATTTGAAAGTAACCAATTAATAAAAATACACAAAAAACAAAATAAAAATATATAGTGTACAATCAAATAAAACACAACTCAATGATATTAAATTTTATATTTTCAATACTATTAATTGCGTTTTTCTTAATATTTGTGAAAATTGTACTTGGACCATAGTATATTCCTATTTTGGAGTTAATCCTAAAATATTAGAAATTTGTTCAAATATATATAATATAAAAAGCAATAATTATTTTCAGACATAACCATTAATAGATCAACTTTGGATGAAAAATTTTGTCATATTCATATTTCATTTATCATTATGATTGTTACGCCTCTAACGATTGTTATCATAAGATCGTGATACTTTTTTAAGGATTATATTTGTTATTTGCTAGACTAAATAACATGATATTATTGGTACTTGGACAAAATAAAATGAAGCATTATATAGTTAAAAGGGTGTGTGGTAAAAAGAGGTATTATCCAGTTAAAAGGAATATGTCTTGTGTACTTTTTTATGAGTATGAAAATTTTTATCTGAATAAGTATCGAGCAAATACAGGTATGTACATGTCTAATACGTATTATTAGAATGTTAAATTATAATATTAAATAAGCTAGATGATTTAAATGTAAAATATGTTAAAACATTAATCGAGTAAATGAGAGGGCAACTGTTAATATATTATTAATAAAACATTAATTTAACGCGTCAAATACTAAATCAAAATAATATATTTACCGATTTTGTTATGCAAATATGATGACACGTATCTATTCAATATTTTATTGTTCATTACTATTGATTTTTTTAAAATTATTCTTGTGTACAATGCAGGAGTGAGATGTTAGACTTGTGGTTGTAATAGTTGATTGTAATTCAATCATTTGACTATTGATTATTACAACTTTAGATAGTTGGACGTGTAAACTTACGTGACATGTTTGCAGAATATCTAGGATTATAGACTCAGTTTTGTAACTAAATTTACGCTTAATGCTCACATATTTTAATATAAATAAGTATTTGGCTGTGATTTGTAATTTTCGCATATTAATTCATAATTTTATACAATGCTATTGGTATATTATATTTTATTTATGGCATAATGCCTAAAAACACATTTACATCAATTTTGATATAAATGTACACTATAACTCTATTCGTACTCTGCATGGGTGAAAAAAACTAGTTCACCATTAATTTGTATTAACCTATGTGTTAGGATATTTTATAAGAATCATATGACAAGAATAAAATGGCTAAACAAAAGTTATGAAAAAATGATAAACAAAAATTTAGAAAAAAATAACAAAAAAATTAATAATAATGTTAAAATAGCCATGTAACATCATGATTATGTGTGTGTGCATAAAACAAATAGAATTAAGTTTCATGTTATCAAAATGGTAGGGATATAATAATATACATATGAGTAATGCTATTTACATAGACTTGAGACTGGTCTCCGGTCTATATAAATAACATTATTCTATACATATATACCTACATATAATAAACATTAATGATGATTAATAACTAATTGCATTTTTATAAATTGAAGAAAATGGTAGGGATAAAAGTGGAAAAGGAATGTTCTACACTCATCCCTCCTTTTTTATAGTAGTGATTATTAAGATAAACCGTGAGACAAAAATGTTTTGCCATATAATGTTTCTTGGATTTGTTTAGAAAACAATAGGCCTATTATTGATTGGGCGTAGCTATTTTATAGTGAAGTTTTTTTCCCCTTTTAAGTTTCGTTTAAACTTCATCAAACTTATTCTTTGTTTAGTATTCGAACATAGGTAATACTTAGGTAAATTGCAAGAAGTTGACTTTCTTGGTTATTGTAAGTTGAACTAATTATCTTTATAGTTAATACTTTAGCTAAAAATGAACTCTCTAAGTTCATAGGAGCTGCAAATCTCTCAATGAGTTAATATTAAGAATTTTGAAGTTTGTCATCTTATTATCAAATGATATGCATTTACTAAGGTAAATTGCAAGAAGTTGACTTACTTGATTATCACAAGCTGAACTGATTATCTTAAACTTTGCTGTGAACGCTTTTATTTTTTTTGATCCATTAGAAGTTTGCTATTTGTGGATATGAAGATGTGAGTAACAGATAGTTACATAAAATTTCTTTGTTCTAGAGAGGTATGAACTTGGTTAGCATGTTGAAATATTGGTAATGCAGTGGTTTCGGATTTTATAGGTTGTATGCAAATTAGTATGACCGATTTATATAATTAAACAAAATTCTTTATATGCTTCATGAATTTTAGATGTGTCAATAGACAAATTGCTAAGAAATTGAGGACATTTGAGCCTTGGTTTATCATTTGAGCTATGGCCTCTTGGATATTGCACTAGGCACTTGATGATGCTTATAAAGTTTGAAAGCAAATAGTTTAGGGCTCCGAGGTGCACCTGAAAAGAGTTGAATTGAAAATAATAGTAGCTAAAGTTTCATTTTCACAAGTCTCCAAGTATTCTTGGACGGATGTATGAAAGGTGAGTATCCATTCATTTTATCAAGTTATTTTTTCTTTCTTTATTTTTTATTAATGAATTACAATCATAATTTTATTGTGACTGTGGATATCTTTTTGTTTATTTCATATTAATTTCGTTACAAATCAATTTGGTGGTGAAATAGATATAAGAAAGCTATCCACGGAAGTGAAGTTGGTGCAACAGTAATCATGCTTATGCTCTTTCTATTTTGACATATTCTATCACAGTGACCAGGAGATTTGATTGTTGATATAGATACAATATTGATGAAAGATTACATAGGTTTTGGAAATGTACATAATGAAGATAATGTCACATTTTTTATTACATTGGAGAGGTTTGGTTTGTTGAATGCCCAATCATGTTGAACTTGGGTTGTGATGATTTTTTAAGTACTTGCCATGAATTATCCATAATCATACTGTCGAAATTCAATGAATCATAGATGATGGATCAAATAGTGTTATAATTTTTTTCCCTTTAATTTTCTCCTTTTTCTTTTGTGCTTAAATCAACTACTTACAAGTTTTTAAGTAACAAACAAATGAAGAATTTTAATTATAGTTCAATAATGATCAATGATAAAAATACAAAATATTTATGCTAAAAAAAATACAAAAGCATAAACAAAAGTGGTACATAGCCTTGAGCTTGTTCTATGGAACTTTATATAAATCAAAATTTTGGTAACAAATTCAGCTACATATTATTCGCAAAAAAATAAATTTTCACACTTACTAACAATCTTTCTTAACATTTCTAACACACATTCTCTAAAAAAAATCAACATGTAAAAATCAATTATTTGATAATGTTTTCAAGAACAAGCTCTTAATCGATTTGGTATTTTGTACATTCCAACTCGTACTATTAAAAATTCTAAATCCGACATTGTTAGAAGCATAATAATTTTTTTGATTTTCATTATCAATTTACGTTATAATTTCACCTACTATTGATTTGTCCACTGATATAATAACGGCTCATTTGTAATCATAAATTTTAAATTTCTATTAAATCTACACCATTCAGTTCACCTAATTATGAGATTGTTTGATACTCTTTATTTGAGTAATTTATAATAAAAAGAGAGGTAAAATATGTATTGAAAATGTAAAAAGGTGTAAAATGTATGGTTATAATTGAGCAGTTGTCAAATAAAATCTCAAATCAGTGATAGATAAATTTATAAATGAGGAGAATAAAAAAAAAATCAAAGAAGCTCTATAATTTATCATTATTAATGTCAATAATGTGAATCAAACAGCTACTTGTTTGATGTAAGTATTAATTTAAAAAAAAAAAAAAAGACAGGCGGAATCAAATGGACAAAGGATTTTCACAGAATACCGTGTAGACGAAAATTGAAAGATTTCTTTGTTTGGCGTACAGAAACAGCAGAAGAGTACTGCGCCTGCATCGCTTCTGGTGAAGTCACATGCGCACTGCACGGTTCAAATGTGTACGAAAATCAAAGCAAAGGAACAACACCTATGGAGCCCACTTCCAAAATGTACGCCGGATTACGACGTGACACTGCAGTAAATACGCACACAACCAAGTGCCTTTCCTTCCTTTCCTTGCATAAAAATCTGCATCAGTCAAGTCTACTTCCCATTCTCGATGCATATTTATTTTTGTAATAATCTCTTTCTAGAATATACAATGCTTTTTGGCTCCCTTCCTTCCACACCGCCGGTGAGAGCCTTTTCCTTTTTGTATGTATGTGTTTGTGGGTAGTGGTTTTTCTACTTGTAATAGTTATTTGCAGGATTAACTGTGGATTTTGTTCCCTCTTTTGAATATGAATATGGGTATTTTCATGTTACCGTTTCTCTCTATATGATGTTCAAGTTGTGTTTCTTTTTCTGGGTTTCTCTATTATGTGCATTATTGTTTCTTTAATATCTCTATTATGGCTTTGAATTCATGAATCGGTTGCGAGTTTCTTTGAATGTCAGGAAACCCACCGTAGTACTGTACTTTCGGCTACTTTCTTCACCGATGGTGACAGCCATTAATTTTCCTTAACTCGATTTCATTTTATAAGTACGTTTGTTTGCCTGAATATTTATTATGTGTATTTTAGAGCTTGGATGTGTCGCCATTGGTTGTCTTTCTGGTATGGCGTTTCTCTATTTTCTGGTTTGTTTTGTATTTTTATCTATTTTTGTTATGTGTTTATGAACATGGTGTTGAAAATTGTGGTTTCTTTTACTGGTTTCTTTTCCCCCTCTATTTTGTGCATTCTTCAATTTAGGATATGTGTTATTGTTGTGAATTGGGTTATTTTATTGAAGTGAGATATCTAGATAAGGGTTAGGAGTCCTGGAGGATGTATAAACGCAGCTCTTTGTCTTATATAGGATTAGGAAGGTGTAGTCAATTCTTTTTATAAGCTTCTAATGTTTTGCTTAAACAAGGGAGAATTGGTAGTCAATTATTGACGTCAAATATTGTCTTGTGACTGAGCCATGTTTTAAAATCCACCATGTTTTAAAATCCATAATTAAAAGCACAAAATTGTTGCATTGTTTACAGAGTTACTCTCGTTATCTTATCAATCATAATTGTTTCATATCAGTGGTTTGCTTTCTTTAGCAAGCTCTGTGTCTTCTTGCATGGTAATGTTTTGCTGGCTTCAATTTAATCTTTTGGTTCCTGCAGCCATTGATGTAGCGGCAAACCAAAACAGAATGTCCTAAAATTGGTTGACCCTCAGTCTTAGAGAGCAGCAGCGACCAGATCATAGATGATGGGTAGTAAAGTGGTTTTGACTTACAAGCGTAGGTGGCCGCCATCAAGATTCAATCTTTCTCATAAGAATATGTGTCTTGAGAAACCTTCTGAGTGCCAAAAGTCCAAAGCCTCTGCAACTCTGTACAATCTCACAGAGCCAATTGAAGAAAATAGATGGGAGAACCTGAACAAGGAATATGGGGTGAGATGCGAAATGAATTTGTTTGGTATTTTATACTGTTGGTAATCTTTTGCAAGTGCAAGCAGTTGAAATATATTATTTTCTTAACTTAAATTGGTTTTTATCTAGTTAAGTTGGAATCAATTGGTAGGAATATTACCTCACAGATGTTCCATTTTAGAGGCACATTTTTCTAATACAAAGGTGCTGCATACAATGAGCATTTATGACCAAATACTCCTAAAATGATCAGTTAGAATTATCTTACCTTCAGTCCTCGTATTAGAGAGTAGCCGCATTTGACCAATTTTGCAATAGCTTTAGCATAATCATGAATGAACAGAGAAAAATATGTTAGATAGGACCTTTCTGATTGGAACATCTAAACTCATGACTGGAATATGAGTATGGGGAATTGGAAATTATTGCTGTATAAACTCGCATGTGACTTCCTCTTATTTTTATTGCCTTTCATGGTGAAGTGTAGAATAATCCTCATCAGGTACATATCCTTGTATGTCTTCTTGTCACGAGTTAGAACCAACTTTCTTCTACATTGTTTCCATTTGTTATTGCCAAGATACTGAACTCTCTCGCCCTCTATGGCCTTCGTAGAATCCCGTTTCATCTTCCGATCTAACTATTGAATTTATTAGCTTCATTGGTGCCATGATTGACGTATGCCATGAACTTATTACTTTGGCTATGCTGCCCTTGACTGTAATAAAGGATTTTGAAGCCAGAATTAATGTGATTATAGAGCCTATTGCTATCTTGAGTTATGATTGTTTATGTGGAGCATGCTCTAGAAGCTTTGAACTGCAGATATTGATTGTTAAACCAATAAGCGTTTATTCGACATCTGTGCTCGTATCTCCTTTTTTATTGATAGAAATTGCTTACGTTCCGTAATCATGATGACAACATTCTTCAATTCAGGTTGTCATTTGTGACCTGAATTCTTAGAAAGTTAAAATTGTGTAAAGCATGTTGGGACTAGGGTTGAACTCTGAATGAAGTTTCGGGGTAACTTTTCCAGTGTTGGGAGAGTGATTTTTCTTTCCAAACTCCGAAGTAAAGTTCTCATCCACTACATCCATCAGTTTTTCAAAAGCTACTCTTTACGTGGAATTAACCTCCATTTTCATATTGAAGGATACTAGTATATTGCATGTTGGAATGATTGGCGTAGTCTATATCGTGGACGCAGTTTTGTTAATTCTTTATCAAGGCGGGGATGTTAGAATGCGGACGATAAGCCTTTCAACATATGCATCTTCTCATCTGATTTTATGTATTTATTAAACCTTCTTTGTGTTGCAAATTTGTGTTGGCATTCTTGGACAATAACAACCCCATTCCCCACCCCCTGAAAGAAAAAAAGAAATGAGTATAATGATCCGGCTATATTTTATGTAGCTATTTGAATTGAATTCATAACCACTGTCGCCTCATTTATTACTTCTTATTTTTTATAATCTGGTTCTTTGTGCCCTCTCCATAATTTTTAAACTGTGATATTCCTTACTATATTGAGATGTATAATTTTGATCTGTTTGCAGATATTTCATGAATACTTCAGAGGCAAAGATGGTGACAGTATGCTCCAGTGTCAAAGCTGCTATCAGCAGTATCCTATTCAATATCCTAACACTCCTGAGGTATATCCGTTCCTTTTTTCTTATAGGTTTATGGATGGTGAAAATTGTGATTGTTTTTCTATACATTTCTTAGAACTTATTAAAATTTACATGACTCCTTTCAATTAAAGTTTTCCGATCTCCAAAAGGGAGGCTCTGCTTTGGTTGTGGCAAAGAACTGAATTCCTCTAGCAGACCAGAGGGCGAGACCGTTCCAGTAGAATCTGATACGACACAAATGAAAGTTCATTCAAATGCACTTCTAGAAGGATGTGTGGGAAAAAATTGCACCCCTGTGAGTAAAGACGCATCTCTTTTGGAAAATGTTGGCCGGGGAGAAATCGACATAGTTCAAGAAGAGGAATATAGTAGCTTATGCAACAATTCAACTGCAAAACGAAAGAGATCGGAAGAGCACACGTCTACATTTAGCCGAAGATCCAAGCAGAGCAAGGATGCTACTGGTGCAAGTCCAAACTCTGAGACACAAGCTGGAGAGAAATCTACATCGGCAGCTGAGGAATGTACTGTTGCTTCAGCTGTCTCCACCAGTAAATCTGAAGTGCAACCTGCTAAGAGCTGCCCAGAGGATTTTCCAATGGATCTGAGGAATGGGAAGGATATACATCTGAGGGGTTCATTTGTTAAGAGTGAAAATGAAGTATGTATTCTTTTTCAAAGCAGCTTCTTGGATATCCAACCCCCCCTTGGACTTTTTTCTTTCGTGAAAGGTGCTAAATAACTAGCTTCCGGAAGAACTTTTTATTTCCTTTGATCTGGGAAAATCATTATTTAAAGTATATTCATGCTGCCAGAGATTTAAGGGGAAAAAAGTTGAGACTGGTAATATTGGTTTTTAAGATTACTTACAAAAATTCTACCGACGCCATTTTCATGAAAATAGATCTGTATACTGGACCCTGATTCTAATAACTCGAGTATGATTCCTCATTAATTATTGTGAAAGGAAGCCATAACTCGAATTGATGTAAATGGGTTGCATATGTGCCCGTGACTTCATTTCTTGGGATAGCTGCTTTGCTTATTAAAGTAATGTATGTGGAAAAAAGGAGGGCCAGGAGGAGGAGGGTGGTCGGGCATTACGTTTGGAACAATTGACTGATTCATTTCTTAAGATCTCATCGAATATATTTCTATGTTGAAGTTAATACTGACTTCGCATATCTGTTTATGGAATAATCAATGGGAATCAGTTTGCCTCCATTCTATATGTTCACTGATCAAAAGAGACAATTACATTTTCAGTAATGAGGTAGCTTGATGATGACACCAAAATTTCCTTTCTTGGTTTTCCCATTTTGAGCTTGGATGTTGCTGATATAGGCATAACGGATTTTAGTTTTGTGAGTCAATTCATTATGTCCGGTAACCTCCAGGAAACTTGATGATGTGGGAGAAATGAATCTGTACTGGAGATAGTAGCCAAAGAATATTTGGAGCTTCTGGTTTGCATCCATCATATATTTTGGGATTTTTATCATGCCTTGTTGATATTTTGTCTACTGAATTTATGTCCATGATCTTACCAGTGGTAAGCTGACATTTATTTGTTAATTTGTTTGATCGTAGAAGATTCTCTATAAAATCGAATAATACCGTGTTTGTCATTGTATAAATGAGATGATAGAATCTGCAATTGGTGACTGCTAATAAATTTGCATTTCTGTCACAGGTGCACAATCATGAAACCAATCATAAGTCTGTGTCTCCTGCATCAGAACCAGAGACTGCGATGTAACTTTCTTTGTATCTTTGTAGTTTGTAGTTAACAATTAATTAACTGTTTGTTATGTCATTTGAATCTTGAATTTTTGTAACAGTGGCATAAAAGTGAGCAAGAAATCAGCATGCCTGCATGAAACAGCTAGCACCTCATCTCCTGCTGTTCAACGTTCTTCTGATTCTCTCAAGGAAACTTCTTTTCATGGTTATGTTGACGTGGAAGTTCGAGAGAATCAGCCCGTAAATCCATCAAGAATCTCATCGGATGTTGCCACTAAAGACTTGGAGCATAAAACATTTGAACGATTGTCTAATAGTGATTCTAACACCATGAGATTACCCAATAAGACATCGGGCGATGTATTCTCTCAAACCTGTGAGGGCCTGTCTGTTGCTCCACCTGGTAAGGATTTTATGTAGATTCGGACATGATACATTAGTGCCTTAACAATATAAAGATTTTCCACTTTTAAGCTTTTCTCTTTGCTAGCTATTTGCCTTTACTAATTTTCGTATAATATTACAGCTCGTGATATTGACTGCAATGTAGCACTGGACTCGGGTTTTGATGAACCTTATTGTCAGAAGGGGTCTTCTCGAATCAGAAATTTGGAATATGCGAATGGGAAAATTAAAGAGAATTTGTCTACTGACGAGGCAGGAATTCGGGAAATTACTTGCTCTTTAGTGAAAGCAATAGGAGAAAACAATGGTTCTGCAAATCACTCTCCACCATTCAGCGACATTGCTTCAAAAAGTAATTATCTTCAGGTAACTCGCATAATTGACACTTTATGCAGGTAGTATGTGTTATAATTTGGTGCTTCTTAGTCATGATAATATTCCTGGCCGGCTGCTACATTCAATTTCTTTTCTGGTTCATATAGAAGTGTGTTTCAAAAATTTATAGTGCATAGTATATGACAACTTGATAAGGGTGATAGCTGAAGTGTTAAAAGAGTATACTGCCTTTACCAGGATGAGATCGAGTCTATGCCCCCTCCCTGAAGTTCCCCTAATTTTATAAAAGAAGTATATGACAACTTGAAAAATTGGCTCACAACCTATTCTTTTATTCAGCATCGTCTTTAGTTTTCGGTCCTAAGTATGGATTCTATCAATTTGGTTGTTAAAATGTCAACTGCTTACAAAGCTGTTCCCTTAGTTAAAGTAAATACAAGAAAAAGCAAGGGTATGGTAGTTTTCTCAGTAAAAAGTTGACACGGCAATGGCCAAATGGAAGGAATGCATCTGTACTGGGACTTGTGATGTAATTTCACCTTTTTTTCTTTTTATTATGTTGGAAATTTGTGCAGTTATTCCCCGAACATAGAAGTGATGACTTGTTACAATCATCAAAGACACAGCCAAAGGCAACTACTTTTGTGGAAGAAGAAGAAAGCAGGAGCCAGCTCAAACATTCCAGTTCAAGATCTTCACTCTTTCTTGGCTTAACCCTTCCAATGGAGCCAACTATTGCTTGCAATTCCATGTCATGTCAGTGGCCTAATGTTAACTTTCAATCTCAAGAAATCTTTCGTGATTTAGGACTACGCCCTTATGTGGATCAAACACCGTCCTTTTTAAGACATAGGATGATGCTTGATAACATTTTAAGGAGAGCAAGAGTAGCAACAGGTAACAGAAGTAGCTTTCTAGACAGGTTTGAATCTCCAGCCACTTGGTCAGAAGAGGAGCTAGATGCTCTGTGGATCGGAGTGAGGAGACATGGAAGAGGTAATTGGGATGCCATGTTGAAGGATCCGAGACTGCATTTCTTTCCCTGGAGGACACAAAGGGATCTGGCTGAGAGGTGGGATGAGGAGCAATTCAAACTTGTATACAACATGCCCATTTCCCACCCGAAGAATGCCAATACCCTAGATGTGCTGTCATGCCGTATGACGAATTTTTCTTATCCTCAAATAAACCAGTCGTCCACTGATGCCCACCTTTCATTTGGAGATATGCACCTCCGGTCTGAGGATAATATCAAGAAGATATCACCAGTGGATTTCATGAGAATTCAACGAAATGGGCAACTTCAGAGACCAGTTACAGATTCGAGGATCTTTCCACCCTATGCTTATCCAGCGGTACCTGGTGCTGAATCTTCATTGCATATGGGTCAAACGATGCTCATGCCTGGGAAAGGTTCTTTGCCGGCCTGGCTAAGAGAAGCAGTTGCCATTCCTCCAAGGCCCCTTGACGCAGCTGCAGCCTCAGTTGCTTCTGATCACCAAATGCAGTTACTCAGCCGGCCATATGGAGAACCTAATGTCAGTCATCAACAATCAATGAACAGGTTGAATAACAAGAACACTATCTTAGGTAAAACTGAGCTGCCGACAGGTGAAAGATCTTATTTAAACAATTCACCAGTGGTTACTGATAGTCTGAAAAGGAAACCGCCCAACAATAACCAAGAGGACTTGATTGTCATTAACAGTGATGCCTCGTCTGAAGAGACGATATCTGATGACCATTGTATTAGGCCTTAGCTGCAGGAGAAGTTTCTTGTAGATAAGAGTAGATGAGTTTTGCAACTGTATGAGGATTTGTCTTGAATTTGTGATTCCAGAGCATGTTTAGCTTATCTTAGAAGTTCGCTAAAATTAATCCTAGTCAATTTTTGAAATGTTTGAATGGGTTACCTTTTGCTTATTTATAAGTGAAATGGTTATTTATTAATGACAGTGTATGAGGGGATAGCTTAGCCAAACAAGCACAAAAGTTAAAGTCAGAAGCAACTGAGTCCTTGCAGTGAACCGGGCTGCCCTATTTTGCAGTTAAAAGTTATTTTTGAAAGTCACGAGGGATTGCCCCTTTTCTATCACAAATTTGTTCATGCTGCGATGATATTTTGTCACGCGCGCGCACTAGCAAGCATTGGGATGTGTATATTTTGTCACTCACGTGTGACAAAATATCATCGCAGCATGAGCAAATTTGTGATAGAAAAAGTTTAATCCCTCGTCAATCGTCATGTTTTTGCGTGGGTCTATGTCATATGAATTTAAAATATATATGTGGTCTGTATCATGGCAAGCCACGTATGGTTGAGAGTTTTGCTACAAACCTGGTGTGGGTTTTTTTAACATTTTCATATATATATATATATATATATTATTGACATCTGATTTTATTTGAGTCCTAATCGACCAAGTACAAACCCGAGTGCCAGGTCTACTGGGATGAATATGAATTAAATTATAAACTTCAAGTCTTGTTTGAGACCCGAGCCCAGGTTGAATATGCTTTAAATTTTTAGAGAGAGATTGTTTTAAAAAATTGGATCTTCTAAATGAGTATTCCCCATCTCTATATATAGTCTTTGATGAGAGGGGGTGAGCTGACACTGTACAAGATTTAGGAGATTCTGTCATCAAGTGCATTACAAGTACAAATGGAATATTCTAAGCTAGAAATTTTAAGTACAGCTATCCAAGTATAATATAAGTACAACCACTGTCACTTGTCTAAATAATTAATTTTAACCTGCTCTCATCTCAGCCCTTGTTGGAGAGGAGCTTGTAAATTGAAGTCTGGGACTGACAGACAAAGAATTTGACTAAGTGTTCCAGCTCCTATCCCAGCATCACTGGGAGGGGAGTTAACAAATGTGATTTGAAATTTCTTGACATGAACTTTCAACTAAGTGTTCTAGCTCCTGTCTCAGCATCTGTGGGAGGAGAGCTAGTAAATGAGGCCTTAAATGTTCCAAATCCTATCCCAACACTTCGGGGAGGGGAGGTGATTTCTTGATATGAAATACTGGCCAAGTGTTCTAGCTCTTGTCCCAGCACCTATGGGAGGAGAGCCGGTGAATGAGCCCTTCGATGTTCATTATCTAAGGTTATTGAACTAAGTCTATGGACTATGGGTGTAATTAAGATATGGGTTTCAGAGGTATTGAAGACATACCATGTAATTCTAAATTTGAGTTCTTAGCCGAGGTGGCAAAAGACCGCCAACGAATTCATTTTATAATAATAAAAATTCATAAGATAAAAAAAATTAAAATTTCTTTTACACAGTCATTTCTCACCAAAATTAATACTAGAAACTAATAGCCCCATTTAGCAATTTTGCCTGCAATGTTTGCTTAACTCATAAACGAATAAATAAAGTGAAGGTTTGTTCCCAAAAAGAAAAAAATTAATAACAATAAATAAAGTGAAGGATTTCTTATATTAAAGGAAATTGATTTCTGGAAGGGTCAATTCTCTATATCATCATCATTTCATAAGAAACGTAAAGGTTAATGATTGTTTACATAGTCATTGTGATGATCTAAAGGAGCATTGTTGTCCAATGAAATGAAAAATACGTCAAATATGGCATAAAAATGTGGAAGTTGTGCATAAATCAATAATAGATTGAAATAAAATATCGAAACTAATTGGAATAGAGAGATTACAAGAGGTCAATGAACGAAAACACACACCACAGTTTTATTAGATTTTTTTTTAGAAAGTACAATTTCATCTCCAGATTTAACTATTATATAGAAACATGAATATAAAAATAGGTTTTCCCACATTTCTGAAAGTAATTTTCCATTGCCATCGTCCCAATTTCTGTTGCCTTGATTCGAAGAATCTCTAAGATTAAATCATGGGGTGAAGAGTTAACCATGGACTTCCATTTTAGTCAAGGTTGTAAAGTGATTAAGAAACATGAATATAAAAATAATTTTTGCTCTCCTATTTTTTTATTAGGTTCTCATAATCACGCTTTTCCTGCAATGAAATAAAGAAGCTGAACCTAATTTTCTATCGCACCATCCCAATTAATATTGCCTTAATTCAAAGAATTTCTAGGATTACATTATGGGGTAAAGAGTTAATTATGGCATTTCCATTTCAGCCAAGGTTGAAAAGTGATTAATTGGTATGATGAATTTTTTTATCTTTAATTAAATTATTAAGAGGCTATGGCGTTATCTCTAAAATTGTTAGTGGTGTAATTATAAGAGTTATATTATCTTTTGGTTGTGTTGGGTAGTGTGGTGTTAGAAGAAAAAAAGTGGCCGTAACTTAATTACCCCTTTGCAAGAACACAAATGGATCTAATAAAAAGTAAAAACATGGCTGGGCATAGGAGAAATCAACTTCAAACACACAAACTGGACCCAAAAAAACGATGAAGCAAGTGTAAAATGACGAGCAATAGATTCACCACTCAACCTCAAAATTACATGAAACTCACCCAGCTCAAGAGTCACCCATTTCTAGCTTCGTGTAACTAAGAGCTATTTAGTTTAACACAATTATAATCTGAAAATTTCATCTATAAGCTTCATGTAATTAAGAGCTATTGAATTTAACTCAACTAAAATATGGAAATTTCATTTGTAAAGCATTTTTTACACCATAAATCTGAAGATTTCATCACTAACCCAGAAAACAAATTACCACTAAATAAATCAACAAAAAATACGAAGAAATACACACAATATTATAATTAGGATAAAAACAAGAAGAACTACAAATATATCATACATACAAGTCCAACGCATGTGACCGTGTTGACCCATCATTAGGCTGGCACTGTGGCACAAATTGGTAACTTTAGTGAACTATTAGACTACAGTCCATATAATTTAGAGAAGGATTAATTTTACAAAACGCCTCTAACCTTTAGGTTAAGAATCGATTAAGTCGCCAATCTTTTTTAAGACTATCATGGGTCCTTAACTTTTCATAAATACTCACAAAAGGTCATTTTTTTCACTATTCACTCAATTTTTCATAAAAAATACAATTATATCCTTTATCCTTTAATTTTAAAAAAACATTTAAAAATATTAAAAATTAAAAAAAAAAACACCCACCCACTCCTCCCAAGAGGGCCGCCGGATACAATAGTAGATATGAGGGGTGGATCCCCCCATTTTGCCGCCCGAAAAATGAGGGGATCCACTGCGGGAAATGGAGCATTTTGCTACCATTTAGGCAGCTAACCCCCATTTTACTGCCTGAAATTGGAGGGCAGCTAAAATAGGGGGTAGCGGGATCCACCCTCCACTTTAGCCGCCGGAATGGCAGCATTTTGTTGCCCAAAATGGGGGGCAAAATGGAGGGATCTACCCCCCATTTTAGCTGTCATAATTTTACTGCCATTTCCGACATGGGGTGGATCCTCCCTTTGTGCTGCCGAAATGAGGAGTTCCACCCCTCATTTTGGCTGCGCCCATTTTGCTGCCGAAATGGGGGTTCTACCCCCATATCTGTTGCCGTTTCCTACAGCTTTTTGGCCGCTGAAAATGGCTCCAGCAGCCATTTTCCTCGGCCCTTTTGGGAGGGGTGGGGTAGGTGTTTTGTTTTTTTTTTTAATTTTTTTATTATTTTTAATATTTTAAATGTTTTGTTTTTAAAATTAAAAGGCTAAAGGGTATAATCATCATTTTTTATGAAAAATTGAGTGAATATTGAAAAAAGACCTTTTGTGAGTATTTATAAAAGGTTAGAAACCTAATCAATTCTTAACTCAAAGATTGGGGGACCTTTTGTGAAATTAACCCTTTAGGGAATTGGTTGAAATTTTAGAAATTTTGAGCAGAGAACGTACACAAGGGAAAATTTTGTGAATGAAAAATTGGAGAGTA
Source organism: Nyctanthes arbor-tristis (assembly GCA_963692815.1). Taxonomy (NCBI): domain Eukaryota; kingdom Viridiplantae; phylum Streptophyta; class Magnoliopsida; order Lamiales; family Oleaceae; genus Nyctanthes; species Nyctanthes arbor-tristis. The sequence goes on along the minus strand of CAVNYN010284878.1, from coordinate 48,614 downwards.
GACTGAAAGATGAGTAACAATGATGGAGAAGAGAAAATGAGAGTTGAGACAGAAGGACCATACCTGGCTTCTTAAATTTTCTTGTTCGATAGTTTCTACTTCTCCTTCAGGTGATAAAAGGTCGCCACAGTACGATCTTTACAAAAAGATGTTTTTCGGAGAGGCGGTGAACAAAGATCTCAACTCACTTTTAGGGATGAAAGAAGATAATGGGGAAAAGGCACTATGTTATGGGGTTGGGGGGGGGGTCGTGTTGGAACCTATAGATTGGACTCGCGGGTTGCTCAAGAGGATGCAGAAGGGGGAATGACATAAAGTCATCTTTGTGAGGAAGGTATGATCTAGCTTTTGATTTGGTGAATAAAAAGTAAAATAAAAATAGAACCAAACACGGCTATAGGACAACCAAAATGTGAATAGTAAACAAAAAACTAGCTCTTTTAATAATGAGTAGAGAATAAACATAGTTGCTAATTTTACCAAAATAAATGTCATAGGGCTGCACTCTCAATATGTAAAAAAACAGAAACAGAATTCAGAAAGGTCATTGCACTCAACGGGCTTACAACAAGAATTATTACATTTTCTCACAAAACCAAATATCGATCATTTACCAGGGATAAGCGCTCTTTTCTAAATCTTTGATACACAAACCACACATCAGAGGTACCAAAGCGTAATGACCAATAAGATGCAACTGTAGTGTATTAAAATTCAAGGTCATGCTTTTTTCCTCAAGAACAGGGAGAGCACATAAGACAGCGCTGAATCAACCGAGGCAAGTGCAACAATAAGCAGTGCGACGATAACAAGTATTAGAAGAGCAGTCTTCAGCTGCAAAAGTGAGAAATAGGAACACAGTACGGTCTCTCACTTCATGGACATGAAGGATTTAACTCTTTCCTCAAACTTCAAACCAAGGAGTCCAACCATAGATACGTAATTCATTTGACAGACTCCTCAAAGTACGTAAGAATTTTATGCTTCACATACTCCCTATCAATTAATTAGCTGGAAAACTACAAGTCAACAATCATGCTAAAACCAAGGAGTCCAACCATAGATACGTAATTCATTTGACAGACTCCTCCAAGTACATAAGAATTTTATGCTTCACATACTCTCTGTCAGTTAATTAGCTGGAAAACTACAAGTCAACAGTCATACTAAATAAAAGTTCAACTGTGACTTGACTTATAATTCATAATACACACCACAGAGAGCATAAAGAAAATGCTATTTCTAGGGAAGATTTTACAAAACTGGGTAATTTTACAATCGTACCCTGGTGTGCTGTGTGATTGGGAAAAAATAATCGGGGGTAAGATGGTGAATTTACCCTATTCTGTAAAAGATTTTGTAAAGGTTTCCCTACAAATAGCAAGACTCTAGAGCATAATGAGAATGTGAAGTTTTTCAGCCGTTGAAAGTATAGGGAGTATTTACTTGTAGCAGGGAAAGGTGGTCAGCTAGGCACCTAAAAGAGTATTTTAGCCAAGTTCTCTATTATGCTTATTAGCGGATTGTAGTTAACTGAGCAGAATTAAAACCGCCAATGCCTCCATGGCTCCACCCATGCCTTGCACTTCTCTTTGCACAAAACTTGTCAAGAAACTAGGCCTGATATGGGGATGCATTCTCTAATTTCCATTGGATTTGCCTTAGGCATATAAACAAAATCCATACTTGTCCCTTTATAGCGTTGCAATGGTTCACAAGAACACGAATTTAATGGGGCAACATTTAACTATGTGTCATTCTATTCTAAATAACGCACATAGGTGCAATAATTGTAAAAAATGAATCACACATTCTTTATATATATGCGAACATTTCCATGCCCGTCAATACTTATGCACAATGTGAAGTGCTCACACATATTCACACATTTTTCAAAAAATAATTCTTGTAGAATGAATTAATTGTCTAGATATGCGCCAAACGAATGTTCTTGATACAACTCACTTTCTTCCACTACTCGCCCCATATTCTTGAAGTCCAACAACTCACAAAACATTTCTAATATTAAATCTTCATGCACTCATTTTTTGCAAGTATCATTTCCCATCGAGGAAAAACTAATTATTATCAAAGTTTTTAATCCTCTTTTCCCCCCAAAAAAGAAAAGAAAATGTTCAAATTTTTCACTGAGGTGCCAAAAAAAGAAGAGAATTTCAAATTTCCCACCTCCCTGCACCACTGATCACGTGCATAGCCAAAGAAGTGAATGACTATCTTGTTTAACAATCAAAAGCATGGGCTACTCTGAGAGGCTTAAGAACAAACAGATCAAATTAACTAATTCAAGGAATGGAAGATCAAGAAATAGTTGGTTGTTTGGCTCCCAGTGCTCAGATGGAAATGTCATCGTAATGTATCCCTTAATAAGACAACAACAAAGAAAATAACCGTCTCATGAAAGTTGGGCCATTCTATGTACTTTAGCTGGCTTGGCTGTTCAGCTAGAAATACAAGCAAATTTCTAACCGACCTGCATAAGAGTAAATTTAGCTTCAACCAAAGAAAAGCATTATCTGAAACCAGATCCTATAATCTAAATTCAAAGTCTGCAATTCTCCTTATGTAAAAGATACCGGGTAGCTTCTTTAATCAGATTTAACCAAAAGGGCTCCATATCATAATCATGATTGAAGCTCACTTTCTAATAATTTCCTCCTGCAGATGCAGAGTAAGTTTTGCTGCCCTGAAGCTTAAGATGATATTGAGTCCTGATACCAGTAATCTATCAGAGGGAAAAATTAACAAAAACCTAAAGTCAAGAAATTAGTAAATTATGAATAAAAAGGCATAAATTTACCAGTCTAGTCAACAGCCAGATACCATTTTGACATATACTAGATCCAAATTTGTTATGTTTATGATTCTGAAATAGCAGCTTAGTATGACCAACACAAATAGCCGGATAGTTGATACCTGACCAGTAAATATAAAACCAATATCAACAACAAAAACAAATTTCAATACCTAAAATGAAGTATAAAAATCAAGAAATCAAGCATGTATAGATGGAGTTGACTGTGGAGGTGGGGGGAGACAAACCTGAAGAATTTATGACTAACCCAGAAATGGCGGCCATGTTATGCAGAAGTTTTATGCAAATGTATCAACATCAATGATCCACATTCATTAAGACATTGCCTAACAAAGGATCAGGGAGAAGCAAGAACAGAACAAATAAATATATCGAGTATGAATGTTTAAGCAGAATATTATTCAGAACAAATCTTAGATGTTCTAATCTCCATTCAGGTACTGTTCCAAGGGGGGAAGATTTTTCCTTTCTTTTCCGGAACATACCAGCGTTTAACAATATATCACATTCTCTCTAAACGGGAGTAAACTTTGGATAAACGTAAAACTGAAATATTTCCAATAAAAGAAGAAAAACCATTTAAATAGTTTACTTGTAGTTTTCCAGCTAATTAACTGACAGAAAGTATGTGAAGCATAAAATTCTTATGCACCTTGAGGAGTCTGTCAAATGAATTACGTATCGTCTGTCAAATGAATTACATATCTATGGTTGGACTGCTTGGTTTGAAGTTTGAGGAAAGAGTTAAATCTTTTATGTCCATGAAGTGAGAGGCAATACTGAGTTCCTATTTCTCACTTCTGCAGCTGCTTTTCTAACACTTGTTATCGTCACACTGCTTATTGTTGCACTTGCCTCAGTTGATTTAGTGCTGTCTTATGTGCTCTCCTTGTTCTTGAGAAGAAAAGCATGACCTTGAAGCACAAATGGATTTCTGAAACCTTGAAGTGTCCTTGAATTTTAATACACTACAGTTGCATCTTACTGGTCATTACACTTTTGTACCTCTCATGTGTAATTTGTGTATTAGAGATATAGAAAACAACGCTTATCCCTGGTAAATGATCGATACTTGGTTTTGTGAGAAAATGTAATAATTCATATTGTAATCCTGTAGAGTGCAATGACCTTTCTGAATTTTGTTCCTATTTTTTACGTGCTGAGTTAAAATGCAGAGAGATCTATGACATTTATTTTGGAAAAATTAGTAACTATGTTTATTATTATATACAGGATCATCATTAGATTTAAAAAGAAAGAACTAATGGTTGATTTACGAGATCGGAAGTGTTGTTTGCATATTACGGTTCACTTGGCCGAAGACTTGACAAAGGAGCAACGAAGATTATACGACTACCAATCCCTAAAGTTACGGTTTAAAGTTGAATTGTTGCAATAAAGATTCTTGACATGATTTACAACTACGGATTTTTTCTAAGGAACCAAATAAGGAGCTTCAGTGGCATAGCCAGTACAGAAGAGAGGGGGAGCCGGAATGAAAACTCAAAAAAAGTCATATATAAATATTAATTTTTGATAACATTAAACAAACTCATTTCCATTACAAGTAGTGTTTCAAGAAGCCAACAATATGCACGCTAAATCTATTCTATTCCTAATTCCATTTTGCAAAATTTCTTTTTTGTACCAAAAACTCATAATTTCCTTCTACAAAGTATAATCCTCATTCCACAATATCTATAATTTAAATGAGTTTCAAGGTCCAACAATTACTTAAATCATAATTTTTCTTCAACTCAACCAACATAAACCAATTAGGCAATTACATTATGTCATTATCTAAAGTCTAAATTTTAAATTATATCAAGTAATATTGGCTTTAGACCGGATAATATTTCCTTAACATGGAACATAATCACTTTTTTTAGAAATAGAGTTTCTGTCCACAGGATGTCCTTGCCTAAGCCTAAAGTTTCTATCCACAGGATGTCCTTGCCTAAGCCTAAAGTTTCTGTGTTCCAAGTTCCAACATCTAGTAGAAATAGAGAGACTTTCTTAAATGTAGAGGAGCAAGTTTGAACTAACAAGCATACTTTTAATGTCTTATAGAGATATAGAATAATAGTAGTCTCAATGTCCTGTAGAATAATAGAATTATAGAAACACAATAACTCAAGAGGCTAGCTAAAATCAATTTTTGTCTGGAAAATTAAAAAAATTCCCCTTCATATTCAAGCATAACTTAGGGCAAAATCAATTTAGGAATTCGGGCTAGAATTTACTTGGAAAATTAGAGGAAGTAGATGCCAACCGCCGCCCTGCGCCCCTGCCCTTCCCGTTGCCGAACCGCCGACCGCCATTCACCGCCCGCCACCGAAGCAGGCCAGCTGGACTTTGAGGGACAATTTCACAAGAGGGTCGACGGGAGCCAAGTCAGAGAGCAAAGCAGAACATAACTGAAGAATTAAGCATCGACGATTGAAATTCTGTGTTCTGGCCCCCTTTTTTTTCCTCAAAGCTTTCTTGGGCCGAAACTTCTTGCCCTGTGCGCCCAAGTCGTTGGCCCCTGAGCCCAACTTCAAATAAGCCGTGCCCAAAGCTTTAAAATTCCTTTTTTGAGATAATTAGAGATTTTTCCCGATTCTAAAGTTTTCCTTATACCTCTAAATTTAAAACTAATTATATTTATACCTTTACACATTGCAAATATACCTCTCTTTTTAGTTACTTTTATTTTTGTTATCTTTTTATAATAATCACATCATTATTGATTCATTTAATATACTCTAAATGCTATATATATAGCATATATATAATTAATATTCTATATATATAATATTTAATATATATATGTATATTTATCAAACCCTAGCCACCACTTTCCCATTCTTCATAACCACCCGTCAGCCACCGCCGCGCGCTGCCGTCTAGTGCATATTATAACCGCCACTAACTAAATAAAGACAAGCGACTTGACCTTGAATTAGAGGGGGAGGCAGGCGTGCTCCAAATAGAATCACAGATCGCAGCCATCTGTTTCGTGGCAACGAGTTTTTGCAATGTGCGCTACCATTGCTTTTCGCTTTTTTTTTTTGAAATTTCCCAACAAATGAAATCCTTTCTCTACTTTTTTTCCCAGAAAAAAAAAATCCTTTGACTGTCGACAGAATTCCTTTCATCTCTAGGTGGGCAGTTCCGCTAATGTAGTAGCCTCATTTTACCATTTATTTTTTAAATATTTTATTTTGTTTTATTTAAATTTCAATTTCAATTACTGGTGGAACCAATCTTCCGTGCGTTACCACTTCCAACATGCGCCGATGCTTGTTACTATGCATATTCATGAATGTTATCATAGTAACAATGTTTTTCGAATAGTAGTTACATGTTAACACTTACATTTTGAATTGTTTCCTTCATAGTTTTGGTGATTTCTCATGGTTGTTACCATGATTTCAGCGCTAGCACTCACATTTCCAATTGTTACCCTTGTTAACCTCATAATTTTTAGTGTTTTCGATACGCATATTATGAATACTCTTTTTTTTTTTAAAGATTTTTCTTGGTGAGTTTTTGGTGTTTGTTCCCAATTTTTTTTTTTGTTTTTGTTACGATCCTTTTTCGGGTTTTTTGGTTTTTGTTACTATTTTTTCCTTGTGTCAACATATTAGCTGTCGGAGATATAGTGGTGATTGTGGCAATTGGCGACGATGAAAACAATGACTTTGGTGGCTGCTATTAATAATAAATAAATAAATTTAATAAAAACTAGTTTAAGGGTAGTTTTTCAATAGAAAGAGGCATTTTTATAATTAGATTCAATATAAAGGTATTTTTAAAATCTACTATCAATAAAAGAGGTATCAAAGGGATTTTTACATATAAGTTGTTACATTTATAATAAATTGAAAAAATACTCTCAATTATAACTATTTTGGTCTTAAGAGTAGTTATTTGAAATAAATTATAAAAATACTTATTATACTCTTAATTGTAATTTATTACACTGACCGTATTCTTCTAAATAAAATGACTCAATAATTTGTCAATTAAAAATAAAATAATTATTTTCCTAATTATAAGGGTCAATGAGTGTGTATTGACTAATTTCCACTTTATCAAAATAGCACTTTTTTTCTTTACCTAGTATTGGGCCGAACAGAAGTGGGCTGGGGCTTAGTATGGCCCGTGTCTTCTCTGCCACTCAGGAGCTTGCATTAGAGGAAACTATTTTCGAGAGACCTTCCCCCCAAATGCGGACTCCTTATTAATGTGTTCAAGTTGATTTCTTAGAAAAATTATGGACTCCTTATTAAAGAGTTCAAGTTGGTTTTTAGAGAAATTGATTAGAATTACATCTGCTGATTTGAAAATGATCAAACAAATAATATAAACCTTTGATGCAACAAAAGCTCAAATAACACAAATGGAACAACCCGGAAAAAAACAATAATAATAGAACTAACAAAAAAACTCTTTTAACTCCAAAGGAATAGAAAAATCCAATGAAATAAACCGATAGGCTAAAGAATTGCAAATCTGGTCTAAGTTTATTCACTTAACAATCTTTGGTAACACTCATTTCGACCGTCACGGAACCCGTCCCGGTTCGTTGCTTCTGCCCAGCATCATCGCCGTGAACGACATATTTCCTCTAGAGCGGTGTGACTTCCACACCTCAGCCATTTCTTCAATTGGGATCCCTATCGTCTTCTACAGCAATATGGATATAAAAATGGTCATGATAAACACAAAGCTAGAGTTCGGCTCTTACGGTAGCAATTTCCGTTCAGCAGTAATGGAATTTCAACTTGGCAGTTTGAGAGGCAAAACTCAGTCCGATGTTAGTTCTGCGATATAGAGAGGCAAGTGCCATAAAGCAAATTTTCAACATTGCAAAATAAGAACCAGTCCCAAGTACCCTCAAGTTGGTAGTAAGGAAAAGATCTGAAAGTGGAAAATTGAAAATGAATTTTGAATGTGTGATTTCAATTTCGGTCCAAGATCACGCACTTCAAGGAGAAATTATTTTCACATCTATAAGAAGGTAAAGTATGGTCCCAGGTGCTCTCAAGTCAATGGTGAGAAGTTTGAGGTTGGAAAAATAAGGTGGTTTAATATTTGGACCCAACTAGAATGAAATTAATTGAACGCCAAGTCAGATCCCAAGACCACTGGACAATGGAGTTTTCTTGAGAACTTTGAATTATGGTGAGTGGCAATTCCATATCCAAAACGAGCACTAAAAAATGTAAGATTGCAGCACCAAACTGATTCCAATGCGTTAAGGGTGGAGTGCTGTTTTAAAATTATTTTAAGGCACAAAATGATGGTAAATGTAATAACTTACAAGCAACGTTGATAGCTCCTATTTGAGTAGTCGTCCCACATATCAGGTCTGGACAATCAGTTCAATGAAGTTAAAAGTCAAATTTTTTGAAAGATGAAAACCAGGTCCCGTCTCAGCTATTCTGTGAATTTGGCATTTCAGAGATTTTGAGAACTCTAGAGTGCGTGTGAAAAATAAGAGTTTAAAATGAAATTTGTCTATGATGAGCTAATTGGTAAGTGACGTGTGGCATTCAACATCAATACAAATATGATCCTTAATGAGAAAATTACTTAAAAGTACCAGAGTTTGTCAGGCCAAACTCAAGTACTTGGGGGCAATTGTTGTGATCTTGTTTAGGACCATTGCCATATCTTCTACCACCTCGGCTAAGAGCTCAAATTTAGAATTACATGGCATGTCATCAATACCTCTGAAATCCATATCGTAATTATGCCCATAGACTTAGTTCAATAACCTTAGATATGGAACATCTAAGGCCTCATTTGCCGGCTCTCTTCCTGCAGGTGCTAGGTGAAGAGCTAGAACACTTCGCCAAAATTTCATATAAAAAAATCAGCTCCCCTCCCAGAGGTGCTGGGACAAGAACTGAAACATTTAAGGCCTCATTCACTAGCTCTCCTCTCACAGGTACCAGAACAAGAGTTAGAACACTTAACCAAAATTTCATGTCAAGAAATCTCAAGTCACATTTGTTAGCTCCCCTCCTAGAGGTGCTGGGATGGGAGCTAGAACACTTAGTCAAATTCTTTGTTTGGCAGTCCTAGACTTCAATTACAAGCTCCTGTCCCACAAAGGCTGAGATGAGAGTTGGTTAAAATTAGTTATTTAGACAAGTTAGTCAGAGTGGTTGTACTTATATTGTACTTGGAAAGCTGTACTTAAAATTTCTAGCTTAGAATATTCCATTTGTATTTGTAATGTACTTGATGGCAGAACCTTCTGAATCTTGTATAATGCCAGCTCACCCTCTCTCACCAAAGACTAGAAATAGAAATGGGGAATACTCATTTAGATGATCTACTTTTTAAAACAATTTCTCTCTCTAAAAATCCAAAATCCGACTTGGGCTCGGGTCTCAAATAAGACATAATGTTCAGAATTTAATTTCATATTCACCCCAGTAGACCTGACACTCAGGTTTATACTTTGCTGACTAGGACTCCAACAAAAATCCGACTTCAACATATATATATATATATATGTGTGTGTGTGTGTGTGTGTGTGTGTGTGTGTATTCTATGTCTATCTTTCTCCTTATGTGCTCCTTTCTTTGCATTGGAAATACTCGTAATTTAAAGTATAATATACTAGAATGCAATTGTTTTGTTTTTATTACATGGTCCATTTAAGCCTACCCCTTAGCAAACCATTTATTTCTAAAAATAGAAAGAGGTTTTTTTTTTTTTTTTGAAAAGTATGATTACAATTCTGTATTGTAACAGTACAGATGGACATAGATATATAATAATTCTACTGAAACACAATACAAAGTAATAAATCAACAATACAAACCTTCATACAAGGGAATACACACTACAAATAAATTATAGAAAATATCTCATGTAAGAGAATTGAACCTGAAACATTTAGATCCCAATACTTTAACCTAGCCCAATAACAAACAGGATAGACTTCATTGACAAAAATGGAAATACTTTTGCCGAAAACAAATGATATAGATTTGTAGAATACTAATTTCAAAAAATATGTAGTCATGTAGATATGATTAGCTTCATTATAGAAATGGTTTTTGAATATGCATGAATCAACATCAAATAGATTACTTAGAGAATTCAATGTCTCAGATTGGGTAAAGGGAAGTAAAGAATCAAACAATCAGATAGAACATAAAATTGACAAGGTTCTCATTTTTTTCCCCGCACTAAATACATGCAAATGAATCTTTTAGTCTTTTATTTATCTTTTACAGTAAAGTTTCTGACCCTTTGGTTAAAAAAGAATAGAATAATGCTATTTACTGTGGTGGAGTCGGGAAAAATTGTTTAGGGGAGCAAAAATTTTGTCACAACAAATTGAAGGAATAGACCATGAATAATGAAAATTTCTTATATGACACTATTATTATTATAAGCTATAACGGCTCTCGGCAAGTTTTCATTAATCTATTATTAAACTAGTTTCCAACACGTGTCTAGATACGCTAGTAGGGATGGCAAATTTAACCTAAAAACCCGAACCCGATGGGGGACCCACCCCCAACGGGGCAGGGAATTCCCGCCCCGATTGAAAACGGGGCGGGGACAGGGCACAAGTTGTGCGCCGAATCACTAACGGGGCAGGGACGGGTTGTGGTTCCCCCACTCCGAACCCGCTCCTAAACCCGATTTTTTTATTTTTTGTTTTTTAAAAAAAATTTTGTATAACATCATTAGGTCTCAATAAATTATTATTTGTATGAAAATTACTTAATTATTATTTGTTTATTAGGTCTCAAATATTATTATTTTAAGAGTCAATTGACACTTTTTTATACACACTATATCCTGGCTTCATTTTACTTCACTTTCGATGTGAGATTCCCTTTGCATTTACACTACATCAAAATGGGAAGGCATCCCACATCGGATCCATAAAAAAGTAAAACAAGGCCAACTTATTATAAAACTTGATGCTTGTGACAAACGTGCATTAGGCTAATAGGCCGTGTCTTGTGCATGGCCTAAATAATTTTCTTATACATTTTTGTGTTGAGTGGCCCATTTTTATACACATAATATTCTGGTTTTGTTTTACTTCACTTTTAATGTGGGATTCCATTTGCATCTACATCAACATAGGAAGGCATCTCACATTGAAAGTATAGAAAAGTAGAATAAGGCCAATTTAGTATAAAAGTTGATACTTGTTACACACATTTTTTGAGTTAATGGGCATTGTCTTCTACATGGCTTAAATAATTTTCTTGTACATGTGCCTTTTTGGACTAATATATTGTGTGCATGTACTTAAATTAAAAAATAATTAAAAAAAATTTTGGGGTAGGGTCGGCGATTTTCCTTTCCCTGCCCCGAACCCGCCCCACCCCGATGGGGATCGGGGTGGGGTAAAAACAATTGGGGCGGGGTCGGGGAAAGCCAAACCTGACCCGACCCGCCCCGTTGCCATCCCTATATGCTAGAATATGCTAGTACTGTGTTTTTCTTTCCCAACAATATAATTTGTTCTATATCTAATAATTTTTAGTAAATTTTTTAATGGAGAAGTGCTTAATTTTTTGAGCAATGCTACATGTACAGATAGGCCAATAATTAAGTTTAAAGATAGAGAGTAAAATTATAATTTTATCCATATATTTCCTCTTTTTTAGTACACAATATGAGTTAAAATTGTAATTTCACACTTTTTATGTAAAAGTATATACGTAAATTTATCTATACAAGTATATTAATCTTAATTTTTTTTCCTAATCTTCCTTTATTAGTTTTTATTTATTTATTTATTTTTTGGAAAGACTTTAAGGTTTAGTTTTAATATAGTTAATGTTATCTTTCTATTAATCATCTGCTAAAACCTTTGTTTCTATTTCTTCCACCTAGGTGCTAATACATGAAACAAATTGACTTTGGAAACAGATTTAAATCAATATTTTCATGATTTTAGCCTTGCTCATGTTTTTTAATCCAATCTAAATTTAAATTGTATGGCAACAAAATAGCCTCCATCATTATATGTTTCAAGAGGTACGTCCATACGCTAGACTTTGAGCACAGCGTTCTAAAAAGTGAACCTAGACACTTCTGCTCTAGGCCTTGCACCTTCTCATGTATATGTTGGATTGCGCTAACATATTGCGCCTAACGCATTTTAGAATACAAATTGCAAGTGAGAAATTCAAACCATATTTAGAGTTAAAAAAATAATAAATTTTATACTCACATGTAATAAATTATATAAAAAATAAATTATACTTGTGGGTAATTAGGCATCAATGTGCATTAAGTTGAAGATGAATGGGTTACATTGCATTTACAAATATACTTCTGTGACAATAATTGAAGGGCAAAATAAAAATTATAAAATATGTGAGAGGACATTTTTTTTCTAAAAATGTTTCCCAAACTTATTCTCTTTTAAATATAGAAGATTAGACAATACAATAAAAAATTTTCAATAGCAAAATATCAATTATTACCTAGTATATTTTAGAATTTTCAATATTATAAATACAAACCAGAATACAACCAACAATACTTGACATTATTTAAATATCCAGTTGATCACTTCTAGTAAAATATCTAGAACTTTTCCTTTGCCTTCTAAACATTAATAGAGATGTTGAAGGGCAATTACACAGATGAAGAATTTTAAGATGTTTATACCCCAAATAGTGAAAAATATGGCGGGCGTCTAACAAATTGTGTTCATCAACAGTAATGATAATGAAGAAATTTACAAATTGTGCAAGAAATGGGGAAAATCCGATACCGAGCTAAATGTGAGAGTCGAGCAGTCCAATTTAGGACTTATGAAAAATTTAAAGCTAATTATATTTAAGCCACAATTTTTACTAAACACACCACATTTTTAGACATTTTTTATATTTATTTAAATTTAAATAGTAATACAATAATAAAATGACCATTCTAACCGTTTAAATATCCATATATACCTACACCACAAATAAAGCCAATGTCCTACACCATTTATATACCTTCACCACTGGCCATTTTTCTAAGTTGGACGATCTCCGATTTATCTGGCAACATCTTGTTAGATATTAAAAATCGCCATATATTTATAATTATCTATCTGTTCTTTAATATAAAAATATCATGTTCAATGTAGATAGATAACACACCTCTTAGTTAAATAGATACCTGGAGGATTTTTGAATGATTTTCATCCACATCTCTCCTAGTTCAACCATGATCTTTTAGTTTTAAAGTAAACGATTATTTTAGAAAAATGATAAACTACAATTTTTTTAAAAGTGCATTTAGCACAAGTGAATATAAATATAAATAAATATATATATATATATATATATACATCCCATTAAAATCGAACTTGAGACCTTTAAGATCGAGATTCTCAACCTTAGCTTCTAACAAAAATTGTTAAAAAATGTAGAGGTTTTGACAAAAGTTGTTGAAAGATCCTTTACCTACCAACCAGATTTTGATAGAAAGTTGATTTGCACTTGTTGACTACCTCAAATGCAATTTTCCTTTCTTTTAGAATTTTACATGTATTGATTGATACAATTGAAATGACGTAGTGCAAATTGACACAAATTTATATCTTTTTAGCTAATAGAAGAGAGCTCTCATATTTGATGATGATGATGATGATGATAATAATTGTTGTCATATGTCCAATACATTACACGTGAAATAACAAAATACTACCACCTACTTATACGAGCTTTTAACTCAATTTAAAATTATTATTAATTTTTTTGACAATAACTTAAAATTATTATTATTTGATAATAATGTTAGGTGTTTTCACGTACCATAAATTAGACTTATAATCAAATATGATATAGAGACCATTTCTAACTCGGTACTAAATCAAATAATACCAATCACATGGCCACTACTTTAGGAGGCCTCATATCCTCATTCCTTTCACTTCTAAATTTGTAACGGACACTTCTAAATTTGTAACGGAACTTTAAGAAGCTCTACATAGTCATTCCTCATCAGTGATATGATTAAACCACTTCAATTATATAACAATTCATTACTTCATTTTTACAATCTAGTACTAGTATTGGATATGAGATCATTGCAATGTCTTCAATCCTTGGAGGTAGTGTAGGAATCCTTTTAGATCACCTGCAAATATTCAAATTAATAATAATGATAATAAAAAAAATTGAATCAAACAAAACAAAAATATATATATATAATATCCATAAATCTTAATTAAATATTTGTTGCAATAACATTTCTTCAAGTCAGCTTCAAATTTTTCTGGGTTGAACTCGCATACATTTTCTTCTTTCTTTTTCAGATTATAATAATATTCTTCTAGAGAAAGGGGAAAAAAAATGTATACGAGTTCAACCCAGAAAAACTTGCCAAGCTCGAGTTATTATTTGGTAGTAAAATGATAACAATTATCATTATTATTATGATAATAACAATAAAGGCTAAAATATGGAGTTGGATGCAGGGTTTTATAAGAGTAGTTTACCATTTCTACTCAAACACAAAGATGGTCAACGTTTATCGTAATTAATTAGATGAGACAAAATAACTTATCTGATAAATTAGACTTAACCGTAATAATGTTGAAAAATTTTAACCAAAATAATTGCAAGACAAACAAATTTCGTCCCTATATTAACTAATTTAAAAAAAATAAAAAATAAATTTAAATGTTATTTATTTAGTTATTTTAAAATTTTAAAAAAATAGTAAAGTCTATTTATCTATCTGTCTCTACTTTCTTTTAAAAATATACTAGCCTCTCACCGGTGCGTTGCACGGAGGAGACTAATTCTAAAAAATTTCAATAGTAATTTACAATAAAATATTGAATAGATACCCGTCATTGAACTTATTTAATATCATTAATTAACGGTCTAATAATACGTATTGTGTCTGTGCCATGATACCCGTATTCACTCAATACCCATTCAGATAAAAAATTTCATATTAATAAAAAATAGGGTGCTTTAGATAATTAGGCTTAAGATTGACAGACATATCAAATCTAGACATGTGATCTACAAAATAGCAGAAATACACACAAACCTTCCAAAAATACATCAATGTAGATATGAGAATAAAATAAATGGAAAATTAAAAAAAGAAAGAAAAGGAAAGATCTCCCAAATCACAAATAGCCCCAAAACTAAAACAATTGAGTATCTCTCCAGATTTCATTGGATATTGCTCATGTGATTCAAATCAGATAGAATCTCACTCTTGATAGTACCAAACCATGTATATATATGGCTATTAAGATACACTCAGAATTTCCAATTCTGAGAGTAATTACATCAACATTGAAATTTGATTCCGAGCGTACATTGTCTCGGAGCGTACACCAGGCGTTGACCCCATCTTGGAGTAGCTTCAGTCCATCAAAATTTAATTTTGTTTATGATTAACATTTTGTGAATAGACAACGCGGATACTGACTTCATTGCCGACGAAGAGTAGCTTGACAGACATTTTGGTTAAGAAACCATCTTCTGGCTCTACTTTTGGTACTGTAGACCCTAATGTTCTAGTGGAGCTCTTTGCAATTTATAGTGAGTGGCAAGAGAAGAGGGCCCAAAATATCATCCGCAGACAGGAGGAGGTTGAAAACAGAATTGAAGTTGCAGATGCTTTGGCTGTTAAGCTTCTTCAGCAATTCAACTACTCGGTCTCAGCAATGAAATCAACCTCTCGTCATCTTTCATAAGTCCATGCACTTCAAGTGGAACGCGGGGAGTTAAAAGGAAGACTGACTGAGGTAATCAGTAATTGTAACGCATTGAGTCAGAGAATTGCTAGCGAGGGACCAGAAGTACTACAATCTTCTATCAAGCCTTTTACAACCACCTCCATTGATGAAAACTCGAGCTCTACCTTGCTGTCTTCGCAACCATCAGCGAGGGACCAGAAGTACTACAATATTCTATCAAGCCTTTTGCAACCACCTCCATTGATGAAAACTCGAGCTCTATCTTGCCGTCTTCACAACATCTGTGCAGGACAATTAGTTCGTATTTCCTTCATTTTATACGTGTACACATTGATTTCACAAAACACAATTATATTTAGCTCGTATTTCCCTAATTTTATACATGTACTTGTTGATTTCACAAAACAAAATTATAGATAGATCTCATATAGATAATAGATTAGTGAAAATGCGATATCACGGTCAGTGGCTTACATCTAATTTGGGTAGTCATGAGGAAATGAAATTCTGTTTTTGTCTGCCTTCTCTATTTACAAGATGAAATGTTTTAAGTTACAAATGCTAAGTTCCCAACCAGAAAGAAAGGAAATGAAAGAGTTGTACATTACATTTAAATAAAAAAAAAGGAACTTAAACTAACAGGGTAATTAGAGAGATCGTGATCGTAAGAGAGCTCAGGCCAAGGCTAATTAAAGACAAGACTAAGCATGGCAAAGACGATGGACTAACACCGGAGCAAAGACGAGAAATGTATTACAATTCCAAAAGACACTTATGATTGATTAAACGAGCAATGTGAATTCTCAACATAACGTATCATGTTACGCACGTACCATGTTTGTAGAACATATCAACTACCCCGTCAACATAACGTATCATGTTCCTGTCGTATCACACCAAGGGGTCCTATACATGTAGCATTGTTACGCATCTACCAATCGTAAAAACAAACAACCACATCCTTAGCTGGTTAGCCTTAGCCAAGGAGTTGGATCCCTAAACAAGTACGGGAGAAAATTTCTTCTTCGTATAGAAACATGATATCTAGTTTATTTTTTAGTCTAATTATTTAATTAATAATAAATGATCAATTAAATGAATAAAATATGTAACTAAAGGGAAAAAAAGGATATTAAGTTATGATAAACAAACATTTATAACTTTTAAATTCAAAAATATACCAAAAGATATCAACCACGTGATCTATGGAATATTACATAATAATTTAAAAAGGACCCTTAAGATAATGTTCAGATAGTGATTTTAATATATTAAATAATTCAATAAAACCAATCGGAATTTAAAAATAGTAAAAATTCCCCTTAAATAAAGGGTGCAAAAATGCAATTGTTATGTGTAAATCTGCAAAATAAACAAACCTAAGGTAGATATGAAATTTATAGAAAAAACAGAGTGTCAGATCTAAATTTCCCTAAAAAATATCTACCCAACATACCTTTTTAACCGTATAATACTTCGTTTCCTCACATACCCTTTTAACTGGGTGATACTTCGTTTTATTTTGTGTTGATACCCATAATACCACGTTATTATTTTTGTCTAGCAAATAATAAGTATAATCCTTACAAAAGTAGCATGATTTTAGAGTAATAACAATTGTAATGATAAACAAAACATCAATATGACAAAATTTGTCATCCAAACTCGCTCTATTAATAGTTATGTTTGAAATTAATTATTTTTTTATCTTATATATTTGAATAAATTTCTAGTATTTTAGATCGGAAGAGCGTCATAGGGATATATCAAAATAATTAAATTTGTGTAATTAATAATTAGGAAAATTTTATAAGATAATGATTTTAATTTAGTACTAAATTATTGATTATTATGAATTTTTATTTTGGGTTTATGTAATTATATATATGTGGAAATCAATGAAAGATTTGACAAATATTTTTATAAGATGAAAGATTTGACAAATATTTTTATAAATAAATATACTCGCTTAGAAGAAAATTTTCATTTTCTTAAAAAACTTCTCACTCATTCGGCTCTATAGATGTACGCTACATGTAATTCAAAGTCACGTGTAATTCAAATTCACATGGCATGTGTCCATGCGTGCCACATGGGTGAGAAGTTTTTTAACAAAAACTTTCGGGAAGTTCTTGAAAGGGACTCCTGGCTTCTATACCCATTTAATGTTTTATTATAATTTAATTTTTAAACCTTATTCATTATTATTAACAGTCTAATATTATGTATGAAGCAGGTACCGTAATACCTGTATCTACTTCAATCAAATAAAAAATTTCATACTTATGAGATCACATCACTCCACATTCCCACCAGATAACACCTAATTTTATTCTATAAATATACCCATAATACCCCGATGATATTTTTCATAACAAATAAACAATATTATCCTTTAAAAAGTTGTATTATCTTAAAATAATTATTTTTATCATGATACATGTATTCACTCGATACCGGCTCATATAAAAAATTACATTATAGATATAAGAATATACAAATTAGATATAAGAATATACAAATTAGTAATATATATGTATATAAAAGATTTTGCTCTTATTATTTTTTCTAACAGGGAACCCAACTTTATATTTATGCGGCTATATTGGCATACTACAATAGAAATGACCTTCTTGTTTCTATTGATACCAATGTTTCTATTAATATCAAGGCAACTGAACCTGGGGAAAAATTTAATTACTTTCGTTGTGCTCTCTTCTTTTGTCACCTTAGTTATTTTTTCATCCTTTTTAGAGCAAGCTAAAAAAACCTTTGATGGTCTTGTAGTCACCAAGTCAATACCACCCATGGCTTTTAGTTTGACCATAGCTTTTTCTTCAATTACATACTCTCCCTATTCCTTGCAACAAGAAACCAAAATGTTCCAGATTGATTGTCTTTCACTGGAAGCTTCATTGCTAATTCAAATGCATCTTTAATTCTCTTTTTCTTAGTAGTGATGTTGACCAAAACTGCTGTGATTGGGTCCATCTCCTTTTCCATTTGCTTAAAAAAATTATTCTATCTTCCAGTATCAAAACTTTACAAATGAAGGTATCCACCTAACATTATTGGAAACCTCTTTTAATCATCTTCTGAAATATAGTAATTGCTTTAACATGATCTCTCTCACTGTAAAAATATCCCTTCATGACTGTGTTGTATGTATGTGTGGTTTACTCATTTGTTTTCATACTGTAGAATAGCTTTTCCACAACTTCCAAGTCTCATAGATCACCTGTACTCTCAAGATAGATTAGTAGAGGATTAATGCAGCCATAATCTTCAACGACACTCGTCGTGTACAACAAAGTTATTAACATCCTTCCTATGCGTCCTGCATTAACAGCATTACCAGCAGCAATACATGAAAATGTACCTGAACATATGATACATGTATCTATGTTAGAGATTTGCATATGTAATTTAAATGATATACTTATGTTTGACCATGACAAATCCGTAGCAGCTTACTAGTGAGTAAAGCCGTCTGTGCTTACCGACAGAAGACGGAATTTCGTTTGACTATAGGAATGTGTTGAGTATGGCCTTCCGTACTAGAGAGACCATTTTCACTTATGCAGCTGCACGAGGAATTTGGCATTCTCCTGCATTTTGATTGTAGGGTACGACTGAACAATCAAATGTTTTTTTATTGTCTTTTACTCCTATCTTTGAGCCTCCTATAATAAATTCACTATTAGAAACTTATATTTATCTCAAAAAAATTACAACACCTACAACATTTCAAAGCGACATCACCCCAATTTCACAAATTTGAGGTTCCCCTTCATTATCAGCTTCATTTCAGGATATAGTTTTAAACTTTATTTAATTTCCTCAATACAAAAAATTCTAAACTCCTCGCTCTCCTCTTCCAAAGGGTCTATTTGCACAAATTCTTCTATTTCTAGTGTGCTCATCTCTAATTTTACAGACCTCAAATGAGAACTTTAAAATTATGGCCTAAAGGTTAATTATTACGACAAATGAATGATCGTACTTTTTTTGTGCTTAATACACGTAAATGTATAATTTTTTAAAACAAGTTTTGGCTAGTAGTACCTAGTATAAACAAGCATACTTCAAGCAAGATATTATGAGAATTGAGACACTTTGTTGTGTATCGTAACGTGCTCCTGTATGTTTTAGCGACATTATGAGAACTGAGACACTTTGTTGTGCACTGTAACGTGCTCCCGTACGTTTCAGCACAAAAACATAAGTCACAATTGAATCCAAGACAGGTGAAGATCGCATTTAAGAACAAGGTTTTTAAAATCATGATTTGAATCGTGAAATCACACGATTTTACGATTCAACCTCACCAAATCAATTCAAATCGGATGAAAAATCGCATATCCATAAAATCATATTTGAATCGTACTAGAATAATATGAAATCGTTTAAAATCGCGATCCCAGGAGATCCTTACGATTTTGCCAAAAAATCTGGTTTATGCTGCAAATTGATAAAACTGGGTGTTGGGTTCTCAACTAAAGTGACCTGCAACTTGTTTCCGGTGGTATTATGGTCTCTCTAGTCCAAAAACAGGGGAAAAAACAAAACATTATTCAGAAAGGGATCAGAGCTTTGTGTTTGATTGTTGTCACTGTAGAAGAATATATGCATAGAACGATGAAGAACTGAAGAAGCCCATCGTGTGCTGTATGTGTCTCGTTATATCCTCTTTTGGAGGGCATTGGCGTTGAGCAACTAGAGGTCCTCCATTCTCTCTGGTTTTCCGTTTGCTGTAGATAGATACAAATGAACAGTTTCTCTCATATCAAATCCATTTCTTTATTATATGTATATATATAGTCATACCTACTCTGCCATCTATTTTTGACTCGACTTTCTTTTTTTTTGACCAAATATTTGACTTTACTTTCGTGCACAATTTCTTTAATTGTGTATGTATATATATTTTGAACAGAATTGTATATATTATTTTCTTTTATGAGTCTCTTATTTTATTTTTTTAAATGTAGTGTAGTAATTATAATAAATAGTTTTATTTCTATGTGTGTACTGGTTATCACATCTTTGAAATTGTTGGAAGAAAATGCTTTTAGACTTTCTTGGACAATGATATATTTTCAAGGAAAACGTTCAATGAAGTAATGATATTGCTGAAGAGATTTGGATAGATATAACCCAAATATATAGCAATAAAAGCAACATCTTTGATGTCACAGAAGAAGAAATATATTTTAATTATTTTCTCCTACTTTCTGGTAATTTTAAATTGATTTTTGATAGAATCTTATGATTTACGATTCGATCTATCGATCCGATTTTCAAATCCTTCGACCGATTTGATCTAAAAATACGATTTTAACAACTTTGTTTAAGAATAAAGAATATCTAGTAGATTTATATGTCTCCCATATTTGGATATGATTTTCCTTGAGCCACGAAATAATGAATAGTTTAATTAATATCAATGCAGCTGAGCCGACGGAAAAGTTTAACTCTTGTTGTACTCTCTTCTCTAGTCATCTCGGTTACTTTTTCATACTTGTTAGAGCTAGCTAAAAAGCGTCCGATGGTTTGTAGTCACGACGTCAAGACCACCCATGGATTTTAGCTCGATCACAGCTTTTTCTTCAATTACATATTCTTCCACATTCCAAATTGATTTGTCTTTCAAGGGAAGCTTTGGTGTTAATTCATATACATATTTAATGCTCTTTTTCTTAGTGAAGATGTTGACCAAAAGTGCATTGTGAAATGTGGTCAATTCCATCTCCTTCTCCATTTCCCTTAAAAAAAATTATCTCGTCTTCTAGTATCAAAACTTTATGATGAAGGTATCCACCTAGCATTACTAAAAATATCCATTGGTCAAATAGAAAGCCTCTTAATCATCTTCAGAAATATAGTAATTCCTTTGACACGATCTCTCCCACTGTAAAATTGTGTTTTATGTATATAATTGTGTTTTACGTGTATATGGTTTTGCTCCTCTATTTATGTACTGTAGAATAGCTTTTCCATAACTTCCAAGTCCCATGGATCGCACTGTAAAAATTGTGTTTTGTGTATATGGTTTGCTCCCCTGTTTATGTATTGTAGAATAGTTTTTCCATAACTTCCAAGTCTCGTAGATCACACGTATTCCCGAGGTAGATTAGTAGAGGATTAATATAGTCATAATCTTCAAGCAAACTTGTCCTATATACAACTAAGCCATTAGCATCCTTCCTGTGCGTTCTACATTGACAACATCACTAGCTGTGGTACATGAAAATGTACTTGAATCTATGATGCATGTATATATGTTACAAATTTGTATAATTAATTTAAATGATACACTTGTGTCTGACTATGACAAATCTGTAGCAATTTACTGGTGGGTACCACTATCGGTACTTACCTACGAAAGACGGAATTTTGCTTATGCAACTGCACAAGGAATGCCCAAGACGCAAAATGCTAGCCTCCTCGCTCTCTTCCTCTAAAGGGCCTAATTGCGCAACTTATTCTATGTCTAGTGTGCTCATCTCCAATTTTGTAAACCTCAAATGAAAAATTTAAAATTATGGCCGGAAGGTTAATTATTGCGACAAATGAATGATCCTACTTTTTTGTGCTTAATATACATAAATGTCCCTCTTTTTTTGTTTTTTTTAACAAGTTTTGGCCATTTTATCAATCATTAGCAGTACTTAGTATAAAACAACCATACTTTGAGCAAGACACGATGAGAATTGAGACACTTTGTTAGGTGCAGTAACATGCTCACATACCTTTCAACATAAAAGCATCTGTCACAGTCGATTCCATGAAAGGCAACGTGTGCTCTTCCGATCTATAACTTGCAACTTTACATGTCTTCCGTATTTGGATGTGATTTTCCGTGTGCCACGAAATGATGACCAGTTCTATTAATATCAATGCAACTGACACTGGGGAAGAATCTAACTCTCGTTGCGCTCCCTTTTCTCATCACTTCAGTTGCTTTTTCATACTTGCTAGAGCTAGCTGAAAAACCTCTGATGGTCTTGTAGTCACCACCTCAACACCATCTATGGCTTTTAGCTCGATCACAGCTTTTTCTTCAATTCTATACTCTCCCTACTCCTTGCAAAAAGAAATCAAAATGTTCGAGATTGATTTGTCTTTCAGAGAGAGCTTCATTGCTAATTCATATGCATTTTAATGATCTTTTTCCTAGTTGGTGATGATCACTAGAAGTGCATAGTGAACTGTGGTTGCTTTCATCTTCTTTTCCATTTGCTTAAAAAAATTATCCCATCTTCCAGTATCAAAACTTTATGATGAAGGTATCCACCTAGCATTACTGTAAACGTCCATTGGTCGAACATAAAACCACTTTTAAACATCTTCTAAAATATAGTAATTGCTTTGACACAATCTCTCCCATTGTAAAAGACCCCTTCATGACTGTGTTTTATGTATGTGTGGTTTGCTCCTCTATTTTCGTACTGTAGAATAGCTTTTCCATAACTTCTAGGTCTCGTATATCACCCCAACTTCCGAGGTAGATTTGTAGATGATTAATGTAGCCATAATCTTCAGGCAAACTCGTCTTGTACAACTAAGCCATCTTCCTTCCTATGCATCCTGCATTAATGGTATCACCAGTAGTAGTAATACATGGAAATGTACTTGAATGTGTGATACATGTATCGATGTTAGATATTTGTATACATAATTTAAATAATGTACTTGTGTCTGACCATGGCAAATCTATAACAGTTTATCAGGGGTAACATCGTCATTGCTTACCGATGGAAAATAGGAATGTGTTGGGTACAGTCTTTTGAACCCGATAGGCCACTTTCACTTATGCAGCTGCACAAGGAATTTGGACATTCTCCCACATTCTTATGATAGGGTATGACTGCACAATTGAATGTTTCTTTTTCTTATTGTTTCTTTATATCTTTCAGCCTTCTATAATAAGTTCACGTTTAGAAACTCATATTTATCTCAAACCAATTACAACACCTAGAACACTCTAAAACGTCATCATCTGCGATTTCACCAATATGAGGTTCGCCTTCATTATCATCTTCATTTCAAGATATAATTTCCAAGTTTCTTTAATTTCATCAATACGCAAAATGCTAGCCTCCTCGCCTTCCTTCTCTAAAGGGTCTACTTGTGCAACTTCTTCTATTTCTAGCATGCTCATCTCCAATTTTGTAAACCTCAAATGAAAAGTTTAAAATTATAGCCGGAAGGCTAATTATTATGACAAATGAATGATCCTACTTTTTTGTTCTTAATATACATAAATGTACCTTTTTATTTGTTTTTGTTTTTTCAACAAGTTTTGGCAATTTTATCAATTATTAGTAGTACTTAGTATAAAATAAGCATACTCTGAGCAAGACAAGATGAGAATTGAGATATTTTGTTGGGTACAGTAATGTGTTCACGTACTTTTCAGCATAAAAACATCTATCACAGTTGATTCCATGAAAAGCGAAGGCCGTATTTAAGAATAAAGAATAACTATCAACTTTACATGTCTTCCATATATGGATGTGATTTTCTGTAAGCCACGAATAAAGACAAGTTCTATTGATATCAATGCAACTGACACTGGGGAAATCTAACTCTCATTGGGGTCCCTTCTACGTCACATTAGTTACATTTTCATATTGTTTGTGCCAGCTAAATACCTCTGATGATCTTGTCGTCACCACATCAAGACCATCCATGGCTTTTAGCTCGATCACAGCTTTTTCTTCAATTACATACCCTCCCTACTCCTTACAACAAGAAATCAAAACATTCTAGATTGATTTGTCTTTCATGGAAAGCTTCATTGCTAATTCATACGTATCTTAATGCTTTTTTTTCTTAGCAGTGGTGTTTACCGAAAGTTCACTGTGAATTGTGATTGATTTCATTTTCTTTTCCATTTGCCTAAAAAAGTTATCCCATTCTCCAATATCAAAACTTTACGATGAAGGTATCTACCTAAAATTACTGAAAACGTGCATTGGTAGAATAGAAAACCTCTTTTATCATCTTCTGAAATATAGTAATTGCTTTGACACGAGATCTTTCCCACTGTATACCCCATCATGACTGTGTTTTATGTGTGCGTGGTTTACTCCTCTATTTTCATACTGTAGAATAGATTTTCCATAACTTTCAAGTCTCGTGGATCTCCCATACTCTCGATTTATACAACTAAGCCATTAACATCTTTCCTATGTGTTCTGCTTTAACGTAATCACTAGCAGCAGTACACGAAAATATACTTGAATGTATGATGCATGTATCTATATTAGAGATTTGTATATGTAATTTAAATGATATACTTATGTTTGACCATGACAAATCCATAGCAATTTACCAGTGAGTAAAGCCGTCGGCATTTATCGATGAAAGATGGAATTTCGTTTGACTGTAGGAATGTATTGGGTATGGCCTTCTGTACCTGAGACGCTACTTTCACTTATGCAGCTACACGAGGAATTCGACACTCTCCCGTATTATGAGTGTAGGGTATGACCTCACAATCAAAAGTTTCTTTTTCTTGTCTTTTATTCCTATCTTTGAGCCTCCTATAGTAAATTCACTCTTAAAAACTTATATTTATCTGAAACAAATTACAACACCTACAACACTTCAAAATGACATCATCTCAATTTCACAAATCTAAAATTCCCCTTCATTATCAAGTTCATTTCAGGACATAGTTTCAAACTTTGTTTAATTTGCTCAATACACAAAATGCTAGCCTCCTCGCTCTCTTCCTCCAAAGGGTCTACTTGCGCAGTTTCTTCTATTTCTAGTGTGCCCATCTCTAATTTTGCAAACCTCAAATGAAAAGTTTTAAATTATACCTTGAAGGTTAATTATTACGAGAAATGAACCTAATTTTTTTTTTGTGCTTAACACAAGTAAATGTACAATTTTTTAAACAAGTTTTGGCTATTTTATCAATTAGAAGTACTTAGTATAAACAAGCATACTTCGAGCAAGATATGAATAGGTACAGTATTGTGTTCACATGTGTTTTAGTATAAAAGCATCTGTCAGTGTTGATTCTAGGCTTGGGCGTCAGGTCGGGCGAGTCGGTTTTGGCCCGGACCTGAACCCGACCTGACTTGTGGTCGGTTTGCAATGAGTTGGTTTTTGGTTTGGGCTCCTCTTTTTTTTTTCTTTATTTTTTTAGCTTGGCCCTAATGAAAGAATAAAAGCCCGAAATGGAAGCCCCAAATGCAAAGCGTAAAAGGAAAAAACCCTAAAGACTAAAGACATTTAGATATATTATATACACTTCTTCTCTCTCTCCCCCTCAGTCTCTCTCTCTCTCTTTCTCTCTTTCTCTTGGTTCTCTCTAAACCTCAACAATCAACATGGCAGCGGTGGCGGCAGCGGTGTTGGTTGGCAGTAGGCTTTGTAGTAGCGGCGGAAGCGTAGCAGGCTAGCGGTGGCAGAGGCATACAGAGGGCGAAGCAATAGCAGCAGCGGTCGAGACGGTGGTGGAGCAGCGTCAGCGAACCAGCAGCAGAGGCGTGGTAGAGCAGTGGCTGCAGCCAGTGGCTGAAGTGGTTTCAATTTTCATTTTTGACTCTCATTTGTAAATCGATCCTTTGAGGAATGAGATTTGTGGATATTTCAATTTTCAATTTTGACTCTCTGTTAAATTGAACCTTGATTATTGTAATTTGTAGATGTTGAATAATTATAGGCTTATAGCAGATCTGTGAATGCTGTTGAAACTTTTCCAACAAGATACTTTTCAAACCATTTGCTGCCTAGAATAGGTTCAACCAATTATCATTTTCTACAGTTCCAGGAATATGCTGTTTCTTGTTGAAACTTCTCCAACACGCTGAGATTTGTGAATACTAAATTGTAAGAAACACGTTTAAAAAAAATGGTTTGACTAGTTTAAACTGATTTAACTGAACCGGTTCTATTCGGTTCGATTTTCAATTGGGTTGGCTAGTTTGGCCCCCTAAACCTGAAAACTAAACCAGATTGATTCGGTTTGGCCATTCACAAACCGCCAACCAAACTTCGGTTTACTAGTTTTTATGCCCACCCTAGTTGATTCCACAAAAGGTGAGGGCCATATTTAAGAATAAAGAATAATTAGCAACTTTACATGTCTTCTGTATTTGGATGTGATATTCCCTGAGCAACGAAGTAATGACCAGTTCTATTGATATTAATGCAACTGACACTTGGAAAAATCTAACTCTCGTTGTGCTTCCTTCTCTCGTCACTTTATTTACTTTTTCATAATTGTTAGGGCTAGCTAAAAAAAACCTCTGATGGTCTTGTAGTCACTACTTCAACACCACCCATGGCTTTTAGCTCGATCAGAGCTTTTTCTTCAATTACATTCTTTCTCTGCTCTTTGCAACAAGAAATAAAAACTTTCCAGTTGATTTGTCTTCACGGGAAGCTTCATTGGTAATTCATATGCATCTTAATATTCTTTTTCTTAGAGGTGATGTTCACTAGAAGTGTGTAGTGAACTGTGGTTGGTTTCATCTTCTTTTCCATTTGCCTAAAAAAATTATCACGTCTTCCATTATCAGAACTTTACGATTAAGGCATCCACATAACATTACTGAAAACGTCCATTGGTCGAACAGAAAACCAATTTTAATCATCTTCTAAAATATAGTAATTGCTTTGACACGATCTCTCCAACTATAAAAAATACTCTTTATTACTATGTTTTTTGTATGTGTAGTTTGCTCCTCTGTTACTTTCAAGTCTCGTGGTTCACTTGTGCTCCCGAGGTAGATTAATAAAGGATTAATAAAGCCATAATCTTCAAGCAAACTCGTCCTGTACAATTAAGCCATTATCATCGTTCCTATGCATCATGTATTGACGGCATCCCCAGCAGTAGTACATGATAATGCACCAGAATGTATGATAAATATATCTATGTTACAGATTTGTATCACTAATGGAAGATGGAATTTTGTTTGACGATAAGAATGTGTTGAGTATAGCCTTCCGTACCTGATAGGCCACTTTCACTTATACAGATCCACAAGGAATTTGGGCATTCTCCCACATTCTGACTATAGGGTACGACCACATAATCAAATGTTTCTTGTTCCTATCGTTTCTTCCTATCTTTGAACCTCCTATAATAAATTCACGCTCAGAAACTTATATTTATCTCAGACAAATTACAACACCTACAACACTCCATAAGTACATCATCTTCGATTTCACCAATATGAGGCTCCCCTTCATTATTATCTTCATGGTGTCAAGATATAATTTTCAAGTTTTTAATTTCCTCAATTTGCAAAATGCTAGCCTCATTGCTCTTCTTCTCTAAAGGGCCTACTTGCGCAACTTCTTCTATTTCTAGTGTGCTCATCTCTAATTTTACAAACCTCAAATGAAAAATTTAAAATTATGGCTAGAAGGTTAATTATTAAGACAAATGAATGATGCTACTTTTATCAATCATTAGCAATACTTAGTATAAAACAAGCATATTTTGAGCAAGATATGATGAGAATTGAGACGTTTTGTTGGGTGTAGTAACATGTTCACCGGGGAAAAATCTAACTCTCATTGTGCTCCCTTCTCTCACCACCAAAGTTACATTTTCATACTTAGTACTAGCCAAAAAAACCTCTAATGGTCTTGTAGTCACCACGTCAAGACCACTCCGGGCTTTTAGATCGACCACAACTTTTTCTTCTATTACGTACTTTCACTGCCCCTTGCAACAAGAAATCAAAATGTTCTAGATTGATTTGTCTTTCACGGGAAGCTTTATTGCTAATTCATGTACATCTTAATGCTCTTTTTCTTAGCGGTGATATTGGCCAGATATTGACTAGATAGTGAACTGTGGTTGGTTTCATCTTCTTTTTCAATTGCCTAAAAAAATTATCTCATCCTCCTAAAGATGTGGCGAAGATGGGAGAATTCTTTATTGTATTTCACAATAAACCAGAGTACATATATATAATGTACATCAGCCATTTGTGATAAGGATGACTAACTAAATTGTTGAAGATAAATCCAACCTATACAACATAACTAGGAGTGAATAAATTACACACACAAATATACACAAATACAAACATGTGGGGTTCTATCTTAAAAGACTAACTTATTAAGAGAAGTAGCCCAAACGCTTATATACTAGTTTATATTTTTATATTTAATCGATGTGGGATTTATCCCTTGTCATCCCCCCACAAGATGGTGGCTCGTTGGAGCAGACCAGTCTTGAAATTCATGTGCTCATTTGAGTCTTAACCGGATCGAATTGCTCATTTTAGCTTGATGGGCTCTGGTACCATATTAAGACTTGGGATTCCATTTTACTGTAGCTCAAATCCAAGCTCTTCAATGATCCCAACGTCCCTATAGAAGTAGGTATTCTACCTTTGAAGAAATTATGTGATAAATTTAGGTATTGGATCTCCTGTTGTATCCTTGTGCCAATTTGCTCAAAACCAGACGTGAAATGATTATCTGAAAGGTCGACATATGTTAACAAGCCACCTGCAAATCTACTTTTGTGTTTGGAAAATTTGATGTAAAGAACCTTCTAGATTGTTTGAATGAAGGTCTATTACTCCCAGGTTTTCTAAATCCATAATTATACTAGGAATCTACCAACAAGAGAATTACTCGATAGGTCTAATGGGTATAACTGTGCTAGGCTTCCTATGAGTTCTGGTATGTTTCCAGTAAGATTGTTGTCTAAATAATCCGTCACCTGTAGCGAACTTGAACTTGAATACGAATATTCTATTAGTTTGATTCGATTGTGTAGCTAGCCAAGTAAATTTGGGACAGTGATGGCAATTTTAGGATCCAGTAGGGAACTGAGGAAAGGTTTAATCTATTGAATGGCAAATCAAGAATTTGAAGATTTATAAGGGAAGCCATTTCATATGGAAATGGTTCTTGAATTAAGTCGTTAGAGATATTTACACAAGTAGCTGAGAGAGTTGTCCTAACAAACTTGGTATTTAGCTGGATAACTGGTTGCCATTTAAGTAAAACTCAGTTAAAAACCTAAGATTTTCTAAACTACTAGGAATTGGTCCCTCAAGCTTATTATTTGCCAAAGAAACTAGTTCGAGGGAGATGAGGTGCCCTAAACAGTCAGGAATTCTGCCTGTGAGTTTATTATCTTGCAACCTAAAGGATCGAAGGGAAGACGTTTGGTTAGAGTTAAAGGATTGTGATATCTCTCCTATGACCTTGTTGGAGTTTAAGTATATAACAGAAATGGCCTTTAAGTTAGTTATAGAAGAAGGGATCCTTCCCTTCAATGAATTTTTTGACAGATCTAGCTCTTTCAAAGCCTACAAATCACCTATATTAGTTGGTATATGTTAAGAGAGAAAATTGTTCTGAATGTTTAAGGTTTCAAGATTTTTCAAATTTGCTATAGAATAAGGTACAACACTAGTATATCTATTTGAATGAAAATCCAAGAATCTGAGATTTTTAAGGTTTTCTAGGCTACCTGGGAGGCGGTAGGAGAAACTGTTCTCATAAAGATACATCTCTTTAGGATAGGATAACTTACCGATGCTTTCTGGCAATCGACGCTCAAGTTTATTCCAACGTAGAGATAGTTTTCAAAGTTTTGAGAGCGAAACCCGATCAATGGAAGAATAGTACTTGTTAGGCTGGTAAGTCCATAGAGATCAATGACTTGAAGAGAACTCAGAAAAGATATGTCAGCACAGAGATAACCATTCATACTTGTCTGAATAGGAGGATCATCTAATGAAGTGATAAAACCTGGGAGATGTGTCACTTTCCCAGTTGCATTGTTACAAAACAAAATTTGTAATTGTACATGTTTGTATTTGTGAATACTTGTGTGTTATTTATTCGCTCCTAGTTATCTTGTATAGGTTGAATTTATCTTTTGCAATTTAGTTAGTCATCCTTATCACAAGTGGCTGATGTACACTATATATATGTACTCAATTTTACTGTGAAATACAACAAAGAATTCTCCCATCTTCTCTATATCTTTATGGTATCAGAGCATCTCTGAATTTTTTTCACCGATCAATCCATATGGCTGTTTCAAACAATTCCACAGCCTCTCAAACCACAATTCCACCATGCCTACCTCTGTCTATACCTTCTTCTCCAGTCAGAATTAATTCCCAGTCACAATCTACGATCAAACTAATGCCGACCAACTTTCCAGCTTGGTATATACAATTCCATAGTCTACTAGTAGGCTATGTTCTCCTTGGTTTTGTCGACAGAACCATTCCATGCTCATCCGCCATTATCACTACTAATAATGTCACTTCTTTAAACCCAGATTTCAGCAAATGGATTTACCAAGATAAACTTTATTAAATGCTCTTGTCAGCTCTCTATCCCTCACTCTCGTCTCTTTTATTGCAGCAGCAAAAACTGCTCAAGTAGCATGGAACATTATCATCAATACCTACGCCAAACCATCTTGAGATCACATTATGCATCCCAAAAGTTCCCTCGGCCAACTCCACTAAGGTGATCGTTCGATCACCAAGTATATGCATCACATTAAGAGCGTCATTGACAATCTCACCCTTATGAACTTTGCTTTAGATCCCGACGAGTTAACTCTTCATTTTCTTTGGGGTTTTGGATCTGAATTCCATGGCCTATGTGAAACAGTTGGAGCACAGCAAACTTCCATAGCCTTTGATGAGCTTTATAAAAAACTTGTCATGCGCGAGGCACGACTGTGAAATGAATCCTCATATAACTCTTCTGTCTCAACCTTATCTGCTCTTATCATTGCAAATCCTACTTCAAAGAACTCCAACACTCGACAACAATACCACAGAAATCAACAAATCGTGGCAATTGAACTAACTCCAATACCCAGACCTAGAACTCCTCTACCAGATCACCACGTACATACAAAGATTTTTGTCAATTGTGTGGTTAGCAAGATCATACTGCCAAGGTGTCAGCCATATAAATATGTTCCCTGGGACCAAAACAATCAAGTTGGCTGGAACTACAATCCTCGACCTACGGCAAATATTGTCACCAACAATACTATCTCCAACAGTGATTGGTTACTTGACTCTGGTGCCTCGCACCATATCGCCATTGATCTCCAGAACTTGTCCCTCCAATCTGACTATCTTGGTCTTGACGATATTCAAATTGGTGATAGCTTTGGTTTGAACATTATGCACTGGTCAAACACTACTCTCTGGTCCTAATTCTCTTTTTCAGTTAAATGATGTTTTATATGTACCTAACATGAAACGGAATTTAATTTTTGTAAATAAAATCTGCTCCAATAATAAGGCATGCATCGAATTCTGACCATCTAATTTTACTGTGAAAAACTTGTAGAAAAGAAGCTCCAATAATTCGGGGACCAATAAAGACCATTCCTAGCGTTTTCTACAATAAGAACCATTCATCCCATTTGGCACTATCGATTATTAGGCCATCCATCTATCAAAATTTTGTCCTTTTTAGTCAGGAGTAGAAAATTGTCTATGTTGTCTGAAAGAATTTCCAATTTTAATTGTAATGCTTGTCAGTGTAGTAAAAGTCATGAATTACCAGTTTTTGATTCCACACTTATCAGCACTGCTCCATTAAGATTAATTTACTCATATGTTTAGATGTCACTAATACCATCTGTTGACAATCATAAATATTACATATCTTTTCATTGCCCACTATACAAAATACATTTGGTTGTACCCATTACATAAAAAATCTGATGTTTGCACAACCTTCATAAAATTCAAGCCTCTGGTTGAAAATTATTTTCATACTATTATCAGAAGCCTTTACACTGACAATGGTGGTGAATATATAGCCTTTAACATCTTTTCTCTCAAAACATAGAATAACCACTTGACACTCCCACCACACATCCCTTAACATAATAGATTTTCTGAACGATGACATAGACACATTGTTGAAACCGGGCTTGCCCTCCTTCATTATGTATATGTTCCATTAAAATACTGGCGCTACACATTTGCCACAGCAGTTTATCTTGTCAATCGAATGCCTAAGGTCGATATGTTATACATGTCATCTTATTAAAAATTATTTGGAAACACCCCGAACTTTGATAAGCTAAAAATTTTTGGCTGTCTGTGTCACCCATTGCTTAGGCCCTACACACAAACAAATTAGATGCCAAATCTAAACCTTGTGTTTTTTGGGGATATTCAACATCACAAAGTGCATACTTGTGTTATGATTATCAATTCAATAAGCTTTATGTGTCTCGCCATGTTAAGTTTGTTGAAGACATATTTCCATTCCAATTCAAACATTGCCACCTCAGAACCCCATCGGCTACCAACCTTTCTCACTCCTCTTTCCATACAAATTATCCTTTGCTCTTACCTCTACAAGAGTCAACATCTCACTCTAACTCCAAGATGGCTAAAGGTGGATCTCTCTTGAAGGACAACACACAATAATCGTCATCTATAACTGGATCGCAATCATTGGAGACGTCTTCATCCTCTGGTAACTCCACTAATTCATTGCCCGTATCACATGCATCTCCAACATCCATTCCTACTCACTCTATCAACTTCAATTCCCACAATTCAAGAATTGTCTGACCACTTTGATTCTATCTCTATCTCCAGGCCTTCCACTAAATAATAATTCTTATCACCAACTTTTCCTAATGCAATGGAAAAGTTTCAATTTTCCTTACCCATTCAACATTCTCATATTCTTGAAACTCCAACACAACCCACCAACACAACTTAACTCGTGCAACCTATCCCCCATTTATCCACTTGGATAAACCTGATCCTCATGCTCTTCCACTGTTAAAGAACCACCGAATGATAACTGGAGCCAAGAATAATATTCGGGTTTCCGCAAAAAAATTCTCTCTTCTTGCTACAACCAACTCTACCATCCCTATTGAACCTACCTCTCTAACCCAAGCACTTATATGTTGGTTTATGTTTTTATATTTAGTCAATGTGAGAGCTATTCCTTAACATGCCCCCGTAAAATGGTGGCTCATTGGAGCAAACCAATCTTGAAATCCATGTTCTCATTTGAGTCTTAACTGAATCAAATTGTACTTTTGAGCTTGATGGGCTCTGATACTATATTAAGACTTAGAGTTTCATCTCAAAAGGTCAACATCTAAAGATAAGTAACCCAAGCACTTATATGTTGGTTTATATTTTTTTATATTTAGTCGATGTGAGATTTATCCCTTAACACCTCCAGTATCAAAACATTACGATGAAGGTATCTATTTTACATTATAGAAAATGTCCATTGGCCGAACATAATATCTCTTTTAATCATCTTCTAAAATACCGTAATTACTTTGACATGATTTCTCCCACTGTAAAAATACCCCATCACGACTGTGTTTTATGTAGATATGGTTTTCTCCTTTGTTTTCATACTATGGAATAGCTTTTCTATAACTTCCAAGTCTCCTGGACCCCTCCGACTCTCTAGATAGATTAGCAGAGGATTAATACAGCCATAAGCAAACTTGTCTTGTACAACTGAGCCATTAACATCCTTCCTCTGCATCCTGTATTGACAGCATCACTAGCAGCAGTACATGAAAATGTACCTGAATGTATGATACATGTATCTATATTAGAGATCTACATACATAATTTAAATGATATACTTATGTTTGACCATGACAAATCCATAGCAGTTTACTGGTAAGTAAAGCCCCTAGTACTTATCGACAAAAGATAGAATTTCGTTTGACTGTAAGAATGTGTTGGGTATGGTCTTTCATACCCGAGAGGCCACTTTCACTTATACAGCTATACGAGAAATTTGGCTTTCCCTACATTCTATAGGACTGCGCAATCAAATATTTCCTTTTCTTGTTTTTTATTCTTATATTTGAATCTCCTATAACAAATTCAAGCTTAGAAACTTATATTTATCTTAAACAAATTACAACACCAGCAACACTTCAAAACGACATCATCTCAATTTCACAAATTTGAGGTTCTCCTTCATTATCATCTTCACTTTAGGATTCAGTTTCAAAATTTGCTTAAGTTCCTCAATAAACAAAATTCTAGCCTCCTTGCTCTTCTCCTTCAAAGAGTCTACTCACGTAACTTCTTCTATTTCTAATATGTTCATCTCTAATTTTGCAAACCTCAAATGAAAAGTTTAAAATTATGGCCTAAAGGTTAATTATTACGACAACTGAATGATCCTAATTTTTTCTTTTTTTGGGCTTAATACACGTAAATGTACATTTTTTTAAAACAAGTTTTAGCTATTTTATCAATTACCAGTACTTTAAACAAGCATGCTTCGAGCAAGACATGATTAAAATTGAGACACTTTCTTGAGGACTGTAATGTGCTTATGTACATTTAGCATAAAAGCTCTGTCACAATTGAATCCATGAAACATGAAGATCGCATTTAAGAATAAAGAATATTTTAACTTTATATGTCTTTTGTATTTGGATGTGATTTTCCCTAAGACATGAAATAATGACCAGTTCAATTGATATCAATGCAACTGAACCCAGGGAAAAATTTAACTTTCGTTGTGCTTCCTTCTCTTATCACCTTTGTTACTTTTTTATATTTGTTAGAGCTAGCTACAAAACCTCTGATGATTTTGTAGTCAGCTTGTCAAGACCACCCATGGCTTTTAGCTCGATCACAGTTTTTTCTTCAATTACATACACTGCTTTCTCTTTACAACAAGAAACCAAAACATTTTAGATTGATTTGTCTTTCATAGAAAGTTTCATTGCTAATTCACATACATCTTTAATGCTCTTTTTCTTAGAGGTGATGTTGAACTAAAGTGCATAGTGAACTTTGGTCGGTTCCATCTCCCTCCCCATTTTCCTAAAAAAATTTTCCCATTTTCTATTGTCAAAACTTTACGATGAAGGTATCCACCTAAATTACTAAAACGTCCATTGGTGAACAAAAAACCTCTTTTAATCATTCTTTGAAATATAGTAATTGTTTAGACACAATCTCTTTCATTGTAAAAATATCACCTCATGACGGTGTTATATGTACATATGGTATGCTCCTCCATTTTCATACTGTAGAATAGATTTTCCATAACCTCCAAGTCTTATAGATCACCCATTCTCTTGAGAGATAGATTAGTAGAGGATTAATGTAACTATAATCTTCAAGCAAACTTGTCTTGTACAACTAAGCCATTAACATCCTTCCTATACGTTCTGCATTCATTGTATCACCAGCAGCAGTACATGAAAATGTAACTGAATGTATGATATATGTATCTATTTTAGAGATTTGTATATATATAATTTCAATGATATACTTGTGTCCAACCATGACAAATTTGTAGCAGTTTATCGGTCGGTACCACTGTCGATACTTATCGATGGAAGACGAAAATTCATTTGACAATAGGATTGTATTGGGTACGGCCTTTCGTACTCGAAAGGCCACTTTCACTTATGCAGCTGTAAGAGAATTTGGGCATTCTCCCCTATTATGAGTGGGAGGGTACGAATGCACAATCAAATATTTGTTTTTCTTGTCTTTTATTCCTATCTTTGAGCCTTTTATAACATAGTCACGTTTAGAAACTTATATTTTTCTCAAATAAATTACAACACCTACAACACTCCAAAATGACATCATCCTCCATTTTACCAATTTGAGGTTCCCGTTTATTATCATCTTTATTTCAGGATATAGTTCCCAAGTTTGTTTAATTTCCTCAGTAGGTAAAATGCTAGCCTCTTTGCTCTCCTCCTCTACGGGGTTCATTTGTGCAACTTCTTCTATTTCTAGTGTGCTCATCTCTAACTTTGTAAGCCTCAAATGAAAAGTTTAAAATTATGGCCATAAGATTAACTATTACGACAAATGAATGATCCTTTTTTTTGTGCTTTTTTTTTTCTTTTAAGGAAATATCTCGGCTCAAATATCCAATATGAAAATGTACATAGAGGGGGACATATGAGCCTTACCTCCAGTAAACATGCAAGTACATTTGGGTATCGCATATCTAATCTCCAAAATGCATGCAAATAGGGATACTACCTCTTATTACAATTCTCTTAATCAAGTAAAAAGAACAAAATATAAACCAATTAAGCATTTTCGTTAATCATTTTAATATGATGTATATACAATCAATCAGTGAACAGGATCCCTCTGAGTTGTCCATGTAGCTCTTTCACAGTACAGCACTTTAATCTTATCTCTTCCTAACCTTTTTCAGTTATTTATTTCATTTTGTTAATTTTATTACTAGTTGAATTGTTTTATTTTTCTCTCATACCGTTGGTGTGTGACACATTCCTCTTTGGGTTTAGTCCTTCCTGATCCAGAACCTGAACGTGCTTTTCGCAGAAGACTCAACAAAAGAAGGGAGAAAAGTTTTCTGAAAAAATTAACCATGGATGATCAACAAAATGTGGTAGATAGAGAGGATGACCGACTCCTAGCACTGAGAGATAATATTCCACCTCAACCTCAACCTCCAATTATTATTGATGATGATGATAGCCCTTTCAGTGAACTTATGGTATTACCTCGTCTCACAAGTCAATCAAGCATTTTTCCACCAGCTTATAGGAGACAAAATTTCCCGCTAAGGCCTGATTTGATAACTATGATTAGGAATATGTGTTCCTTTAATGGCATGGCGAATGAATTCATATTACAGATTTGCTGGACTTGTGTGACTTTGTATCCTTTGATGGTGTTTCTAATAATGCCATTAAAATGAGACTTTGCACACATACTCTGAAAGAGGGGCTCGTGATTGGTTATCTTTTTTCCTTGCCAGGAGGATTACAACTTGGGAAGATTTGGCACAAAAGTTATTGACCAAATATTTCCTGCTAGCCAAAGCAGCGAAGTTACTTCAAGACATAACTAGTTTTGTTCAATATGAAGCTGAGACATTGTGTGAAGCATGGGAAAGATTCAAAGGGCTCCTCAGAAAGTGTCCAACTCATGGGCTCACCAAATTTTATCAAGTAAAATATTTTTACAGTGGGCTTACTTTAGGGAATCGAATTATCCTAGACGCTGCAGCATCAGGATCAGTTACAGCAAATTCTCCAAATGCAACATATCAGCTGCGTGAGCGATTAACATCAACAAATACTCTATTTCCATCCGCAGATAGAGTTTTGCATAGAAAAGCAGCTGTTGCTCATGACAGTGATGAGTACTCAATATTAGCAGCTCAGATAGCAGCCATGAATAAGAAGCTTGAGGAGATAGCGGCCGGTCATTAGGTAAAGGCTATGCAAACAAAAAATACAGCTTGTGAAAATTGTGGTGCTAATCACCTATTGGCTAGTTGTCCTTTGGTTCATACGGGTGGTGTTGAATATGTGAGTTATGTTCAAAATCAACGGAGACAACAATGAAACCCGTATTTAGCCACCTATAATCTAGGATGGAGAAATCATCCGAATTTCTCATGTAGAGGAAATCAAGCAGGTAAACTACCACAGCCTCAACCACAACAAATTCAGAAACCGGAGGGGAGATCATTACTAGAGAATGTAGTGGAGCAGCTAGCTAAACAAACTAGCCATTATGTTCAAACTAGTGAAGCTGTTATGTCCAAGACTGAGGCTTTTATGTAGAGAACAGAGACGTACACTCAGATTACTAAGGCAACAATTTAGAATTTGGAGAAGCATGTTGGACAATTAGCAAAGATAATGCAAGAAAGACCCTATAGAGCCTTGCCTAGTGATACAGAAGTGAATCCAAAGGAGTAGGTTATGGCTATTACAACAAGGAGTGCGGTTCAACTTCCAGAAATTCATATTGAAATGCCATGTGTGAAAGAAAAGAAAGATCAAGCTTCTGAAGTTGAAAAGAAGAAAAGTGACCACCAGCCAGAAATTTTTGAGATGCATGCTTCACCAAAAACTCCAGTAAAGGCTTATGTCCCTCCCATTCCATTCCCACAAAGATTGCAAAACCACAAATTGGATAAGAAGTTCACTCAGTTTCTAGACATGTTCAAGAAACTCTATATTAACATTCCCTTCGCCGAAGCATTAGTACAAATGCCGTTATATTGGAAATTCATGAAGGAGATGTTGTCAAGAAGCGCAAACTTGAAGAATTTGAGACAGTGGCATTAACCGAAGAGTACAGTGCTATTGTGTAGAACAAATTACCTCCGAAGTTAAAAGATCCAGAGAGCTTTAAGATACCTTGCACTTTTGAAACATTTCATGTTTATAATGCTTTATGTGATTTAGATGCAAGTGTTAATCTGATGCCTTTATCTGTTTACAAAAAATTAGGACTGGAAGGAGTAAAAGAAACAACAATCTCATTACAACTTGCTGATAGATCCATCAAACATCCACGAGGTGTAGTTGAAAATATACTCATCCAAGTGGAAAAATTTATATTCCTAGTTGACTTTGTTGTGTTGGACATAGAAGAAGACCAGCATGTACCATTAATTTTAGGCTGACCATTCTTAGCAACAAGTCGGGCCTTAATTGATGTTGAAGTGGGTGAGTTAATTTTAAGGGTACGCAATGATCAAGAGAAACTGAGTGTGTATCATGTACCTGAACAACCATCAAAAGGGAAGGATTGCATGAGAATGGATCAAAGAACACAACAAGAAGGATTGGTGAAGTCCAATGAGTTTGAAGAAGGCGATGAGAAGAACGATCTAGCCAAGGAGAACAAGTACAATGTGGGTAATTATAAGCAATGCAAGTTCTCCAAGATTCAGTTGGAATCACCTTAAATGATCATCAACAAAGTCGAGCTCTAGACTATAAGCGCTTAATGGGAGGCAACTCATTCTCTATCCTTGTTTTTCTTTGATTTTGATTTATGCATTATATTTAGATTCTAGGATTGCATTAGTTTTAGGCACATTTATTCCTAATTTTATGTTTATTTATGTTTATCTTGTCATTAATCATTTGCTTGCATCTCTTCTTTATCATGTTCTTCCATCTCGTCATCCTTGGCATCACTGTAAATTTCATCCCTATCAAAGCAGACATTGGCCCAACTGTGCTTTATCAGGCAATATCTTTCTTTTGCCTTTCTTTACATTGGGACAATGTAAAATTTCAAGTTTGGGGGATGTATAACTTATTTTGAAGGTTGGTGCTTGTTATTCTAACTTTGAAACCTTATTCACTCAAGTAGTTGCCTTTTTTTAGATGTTTATTGTTAATTTTTTTTATAGATGTTTATTGTTCATTTGAAGTTCTATTGTTTTATCGTTATCTTTGATTAGTGCAAAAAAAAAAAAAAGGTAGAGAAAAATTGTGATTTTTTTTTAGTTTTCTCATTTTGCCTTGCCGGCTAGTTTGATTGAAATCATTTGGACTTTGTGTTATTTGTGATTTGAGATAGGACATTGCTATATGAATTCAATTTGGTGAAAATTAGCTTGTCTATGTTTGACTCGTTCTTTATTTAGCATAAGTCACCATAATCTGCACTTTAGTCAAGTGAATGATTTAGATAATAGTCAAAGTGGAGAATTAGAATACCTTACTCTTTCATTGTTCTTAGTTGTAAATCCTATCAAGTCTAAGTTTGGGGGAGGTTGAGCCTTGAAGATGCTAGTAAGGTTGGTATGGATTCCATGCATATTGAAAATTTGTGTGGATTGTTTTTAGTTAACCAATTGAAGCTAGGCAATGACCAAATGCTAGTGATCTCATCCCTATAATTAAGTCTTGCATAGATTAGGTTTGGAGAAGGAAAAAAATAAAGGGAAAAAAAATGCCTTCGATGTGTCTTTACCACTCTTCGAAGCCTGTATAACTCGAACAATTAAGTCATTAGGGGTCTTTCAAACCTGGGTCAACTGAACCGGGAGTAATCAGCCCAAAACTCGCTAAAAGGTCATATAGAAAGCCTAGTGAAGAGATGGATTGCACATAAGACATATGAGACTATTGAGGAAAAAAATAATGAAATCTCAAAGAAACAATAAAAAACCAGAGATTGATTCTGGTTTTCGGAAAAAAAGAATGAAGTGGGAAAATAATAAAAGCAAGACTATACTTTAATTGTGGGGATGTAGATTGCTAGTAGGTTTGACTGCTTAGTGAATGTTGGGAAAGTTTGGGCCCTTAAAAATTGAGAGAATCCACATTAACTAAGCCAGTATTTTTATGGTAAGATCTAAACCGACTTGGTACCTCATTCAGAGGTGAGAGATTTAAACATTATTGTGTATACCCTCATGAAAAAAAAAAGAAAAGGGAAAGTGAGAAAAAATAATAATAATAAGTTTGGGGGATGTGTGCCTCTCACGAGAGGGTGCGAACATATGTGATTATTGTGGTATGGGAAGCCCAACCAGAGTGTATGATGGTGGATGTGATTATACCCATTCTTTAGTCAAGCATTTGATGAGTTCACTGTGAGTGACAATGTTCTGTGACAGTCATGAATGGCATAGGATGTTGGCAAGTATTTTATTTTGTGTTATGTGTTTAATTTATTTTGTGTTGTTTAATGTGATTGGGTAAATTTCTTGCTCGGGACGATCAAGGGTTAAGTTTGGAGGAATTTGATAAGTGTATTTTATATACAAAATACTTCTCTTACCTTATTCAATTTTATGTGTAATTGAATAGATTTCTACCTAATTTGTGTTGATATGGTTCATATAGGTGAAAAGCTCAAATTAACGTTATATTAAATGAAAAGGATGATTTTTGAACCAAATTAAGACTTTACATTCAAGATATAGCATCAAGGTGCGATGGCTTGAGAGCTTGGGGTGAAAAGATCAATGTCAACAAATTTGAAGACTAGATTGCACTTTGGGAGAACTAAAAAGAGACTATTTGGGTCGTATTTGAAGAGTTCGAGCACCTTTGTGAAGTATTCGAGAAGTTTAGACTTGTATAAATGAAGAAAAAAGCTTAAAAGGACCATTGCTGAAAGAAAAAGTCAAATCAGGGACAAACCGCCTGTGCTAAAAGTAGTGCGTGGGTGGGCGTGGCAAGCAAACCGTCCCCACCTGCGGCCTAGCCAATTTCTCTACTGGGGGCGGGTACGCCGCGGCAGGCAAACCTCCCCCACCGACGGCCCATAGCGGAAACACGGTTGACGCGTTTTTGGGCCCCTTTTTGATACAATTGAGGGTTCTAAGGCCTCCCCAACTATAAAGGAACGAAAGCCTATCTGTAAAGGGGAGGACTGATTATAGAAAATCACTCTTGAGGGCTTGAAGATTGAAGCGAGAGTTTGTGTGAAGATTGAAGAATGAAAGTCCTCATTTGGTGCAAACGTTTTCTTCACTATTCTTCATATTTTCTTTGCACGAATCTGGTCATATATTCAAACCCTATAGATTCATATATTATGATTTCCTTTACTATGTGTAACTAATTTCCCTTGTTGAGACAATCGATGAAGCAATAGACATGTTTTGATTGTGTTAATTCCATTCATGACTCTAATTGTTATTGCGTGCTTATTTTCTATTGTGACACGTATTTTCCTGTTATGCGCCTGATCAACGTGTAATTGTGTTTGTGAATTCGTGATGAGACCGAGAGGTAAGTTACCAATTTAGCACTTCAATAGAAAACACGAATTGTATAGAAGATAGGAATATACTTTTATGATTTATGCAATCAAAAAAGGGTTTCTTGTTCATTAATGCACTCGACTAGGTTGAAATTCACATAGAGATATAGTGGGTTTACTTAGTTGGGTAGATTTGAATATGCCCGAGAGGGGTTTTCAATTAAATTTGTGAAACTGGTTGTGAGTACGTGATGATGAATTATCATGAGTGGGATTACATAATTGGAACACCTGTTTATTGTGGATTTGTTAGTCTCAACGCCTTTATTCATATATTTCCTAGACATTATTTGAGTTGCTTTTTATTTTTTAGTAGAAAAAGCACTTAGCTTAAATTTTAGCTTAAACAAACATTATTAATCTTGTGAAAACTCTTTAATTTCCTTGTTCAATTGGTGTGAAATTAACGTAAATGAAGTAGGTGGCAACTTTCCCTGTGGGATCGATATTTGGGACTCATTTAGTCCTATACTACTTGAACGGCATCGTGCACTTGCGATTTTGTCTATCACCTCCGGTAAACATACAAGTACATTCAGGTGTCACATATCTAATCTCCAAAATGCATGCAAATAAGGGTACTACCTCTTATTACAATTCTCTTAATCAAGTAAAAAGAATAAAATATAAACCAATTAAGCATTTTCATTAATCATTCTAATATGAGGTATATACAATCAGTCAATGAACAGGATCCCTCTGAGTTGTTCATGTAGCTCTTTCACAGTATAGCACTTTAATCTTATCTTTTCCTATCCTTTATTAGCCATAAAATTAGCTGCATGGTTACCCTCTCTCCATATGTGATGAATTTGAATATGATGATGTTTGATGATAACTACTTTTTTTGTGCTTAATATACATAAATGTACCTTTTTTTGTTTTTGTTTTTTTAACAAGTTTGGACTATTTTATCAATCATTAGCAGTGCTTAGTATAAAACAAGCATACTTCGAGCAAGACATGATGAGAATTGAGATACTTTGTTGGGTGCAGTAACGTGTTCACATACGTTTCAGCATAAAAGCATTTGTCAAAGTTGATTCCACAAAAGGCGAAGAATGAAGAATGTCTAACAACATTATTTGTCTTTCGTATTTGAATGTGATTTTCCCTGAGCCACAAAATAATGACCAGTTCTATTGATATCAATGTAACTGATCCCGGGGAAAGATCTAATTCTCATTGTGCTCCTTTCTCTGGTCACCTCAGTTACTTTTTCATACTTGTTAGAGCTAGCTAAAAAACCTCTAAGGGTCTTGTAGTTACCACATCAAGACACCCATGGTTTTTAACTCAATCACAGCTTTTTCTTCAATTACATGCCCTCCTTGCTCCTTACAACATGAAATCAAAACATTCCAGATTGATTTGTCTTTCACATGTTTATTGCTAATTTATATGCATTTTAATACCCCTTTTTCTTAGCATTGATGTTGACCAAAAATGCATAGCGAAGAGTGGTTGGTCCCATCTCCTTTTCCATTTGCCTAAAAAAATCTA
Organism: Nyctanthes arbor-tristis; assembly: GCA_963692815.1. NCBI lineage: Eukaryota > Viridiplantae > Streptophyta > Magnoliopsida > Lamiales > Oleaceae > Nyctanthes > Nyctanthes arbor-tristis. The sequence continues at coordinate 5,041 of CAVNYN010284878.1, read as the reverse complement.
TCACATCTTCTAGTGTTAAAACTTTACGATCAAGGTGTCCATCTAACATTACTGAGAACATCCAATGGTCCAAAGAAAACCTATTTTAATCATCTTCTGTAATATAGTAATTACTTTGACAAGATCTCTCTCACTGTAAAAATACCCCGTCGTGACTGTGTTATATGTATGTGTGGTTTGCTTCTCTATTTTCATATTGTAAAATAGCTTTTCCATAACTTCCAAGTCTCGTGGATCGTCCATACTTCCGAGGTAGATTACTAGAGATTAATGCAGCCATAATCTTTAAACAAACTCGTCTTGTACAACTAAGCGATTAATATCCTTCCTATGCGTCCTGCATTGACGGTATCACAATAAGCAATACATGAAAATGTACCTGAATGTAAGATACATGCATCTATGGTAGACATTTGTATATGTAATTTAAATGATATACTTGTGTCTGACCATGACAAATTAGTAGAAGTTTATTGATAGAGTAACGCTGTCAGTACTTACCGACAAAAGATGGAATTTAGTTTGACTATTGGAAAGTGTTGGGTATGACCTTCTGTACCTGAGAGGCCATTTTCACTTATGTAGCTGCACGAGGAATTTGAGTATTCTCCCCTATTCTGGTGTTAGGGCACGACCAGACAATTAAATGTTTCTTTTCCTTGTCTTTTGTTCCTATCTTTGAGCCTTATATAACAAATTCATGCTTACAAAATTTTATTTATCTCAAATAAATTACAACACCTGTAATACTCCAAAATGACATCATCCTCAATTTCACCAATTTGAGATTCTCTTGCATTATCATCTTTATTTCAGGATATCCTTTCCAAGTTTGTTTAATTTCCTCAATACATAAAATGCTCACCTCCTTGCTCTTCTCCTTTAAAGGGTGAACTTGTGCATCTTTTTCTATTTCAACTGTGCACATCTCCAATTTTGCAAGCCTTAAAGGAAAAGTTTAAAATTATGGCCGGAAGGTTAATCATTACTATAAATAAATGATCATAATTTTTTTGTACTTAATATACTTAAATACACCTTTTTTTTGTGTTTTTAAACAAGTTTTGACTATTTTATCAATTATTAGTAGTACTTAGTATAAAATAAGCATACTTCAAGTAAGGCATGATGAGAATTGGGACACTTTGTTGGGTGCGGTACGTGTTCACGTATATTTTATCATAAAGCATATGTCCTAGTTGATTCCACAGAAGGCAAAGACCACATTTAAGAACAAAGAATATCTATCAACTTTATAAATCTTCCATATTTGGATGTGATTTCCCTTGAGCCACAAATTAATGACCAATTCTATTGATATCAATGCAACTAAACCATAGGGAAAAATCTAACTCTTATTGTGCGCCCTTCTCTCATCACCTCAATTACTTATTCATACTTGTTAGAGCTGCTAAAATACCACTAAGGGTCTTGTAGTCGCCATGTCGAGACCATCCATGACTTTTAGCTCGATCGCAGCTTTTCCTTTTCCATTTAACTAAAAAAATTTATCCCGTCTTCCAGTATCAAAATTTTACAATGAAGGTATTCACCTAATATTACTGAAAACATCCATTGGTTGAACAAAAAAACCTCTTTTAATAATCATTTGAAATATAGTAATTGCTTTGACACTATCTCTTTCACTATAAAATTCCACTTTATGACTTTGTTATATGTAGGTATGGTTTTATCTTCTATTTTCATATTGTAATATAGCTTTTCTATGACTTCCTAGTCTCGTGGTAAACGGTACTCGTGAGGTAATTAGTAGAGGATTAGTGTAGCCATAATCTTCAAGTGAACTCGTCTTGTACAGCTAAGCCATTAGTATCCTTCCTATGCGTCCTGTATTGACAGCATCACCAGCAGCAGTACATGAAAATATACCTAAATCTATAATACAAGTCTCTATGTTAGAGATTTGTAAATGTAATTTAATTAATATACTCGTGTCCGCCCATGACAAATCCGTAGCAGTTTACAGGTGTACCGATGTAGACGGAATTTCGTTTGACTGTTGGAATGTGTTGGGCATCGCATTCTATGCCCTAGAGGCCACTTTCACTTATGCAACTGCATGTGGAATTTAGGCATTCTCCCACATTCTGACTATAGGGTACGATCGCACAATCAAATGTTTCATTTTCTTTTTTCCCCCATTCTTTGAGCCTCCTATAACAAATTTACGCTTAGAAACTTAAATTTATCTCAAACAAATTATAACACCTACAACACTCTATAACACATCATCCTCATAAAAGTGTCAGTCACAAATGATTCATGAAAGTTAAAGACTGCATTTAAGAATAAAGAATATCTAAACTTTATATGTCTTCCATATTTAGATGTGATTTACCCTGAGCCATGAAACAATGGCAAGTTCTATTGATATCAATGCAAATGACCCGAGAAAAAATCTAACTCCTGTTGTGCTCCCTTCCCTCATCACCTTAGTTATTTTCCCTTCTCTCATCACCTTAGTTATTTTTTCACACTAGGTAGAGCTGGCTAAAAAACCTCTGATGGTCTTGTAGTCACCATGTCAAGACCATCCATGGCTTTTAGCTTGATCATAGCTTTTTCTTCAATTACATACTCTTTCTTCTTCATACAACAATAAACCAAAACGTTCTAGATTGATTTGTCTTTCACGGAAGATGGAATTTCGTTTGACTATTGGAATGTGTTGGGCATGTCATTCCACACCTAAGGGCCACTTTCACTTACGGATAGGGGTGTGCAAAAAAACGGGGACCAGGTGAACCGGACCGAACGGGGCGGTCCCGGTCCGGGCTTTGTGGCAAAAAAGACCGGTCCGGTCTGGTCCGGTCCCGGGTTTTTTTTGAAAACCCGGGAAATCCGGTCAAAGCCCGGTTGACTTTTTTTTTTTTTAAATATGTAAATTGAAACTTGATTTTCACTTTTCATAATAGTCAAGAGGCAAGAATCAAAACTATTTCCTTTACATAGTCACTTGCACAAAAGGTCCATCTTATTTATAAGTCCTAATTATTTGACATTTTACTAAACTTTCAATGTGGGACAATCATTTAAACTTTAAACTAAATATAAATAACTAAGAAAATTATTAATTTGCCTCAAAGTAAACAATATTTCATTTACATAATCACTTACACAAAGGTCTATCTTATTTATAAGCTCCAATCATATTGCTTTTTTACAAAACTTTCAATATAGGACAATTAAAAAGTTAAAGCAATACCAATAAATTTCTTTTTCAAGTTGGAATTTTTTGGCCAAAAAACTTTTTTAAAAATCATCATTATTATATTATTTTTAAGCAATAGTCAAGAATAATTGCGTTAATATATATTGTTACTAGAATTTGCAACATTGTAAGAATTTTGTTAAAAAAATTGTTCGAATTTAAAATATATTTATTGACTCTATTTAAGTTACATGCTATTATTATATAATATATATAAATATATTTATATATAGACGTGGAGAATTTGTGCTTATACATCTTCTCATTTATTCAAGTGGTTTTCCTATTGGTAAAAAATGTGAAATTGATTTTCTTGTTTTTATTTTAAGTTATAATTGTTATTTATTTTTGACAATTACATCATTTTTGTAATATTTAATTCCTATAAATGTATAATAAAGTAGGAATTATTTATATTTTATCTTTTGAAAATATCAAAATTGTATTGTAAAATTATTAAAATTAGAAAGTATATATAATATTTATGATTTTTACATTTATTTTCCAATTTAGGATATATATTTTAAATATTTAATAATTTTAGATTTGTTAAAATAAAAAAATGAGAAATTCAAGTAAGTCTAGTGCTTCTATCTTACAGAGGCATGTTAATACTTTTGTTGCGTATAAAGCTCTTCTATTTGTTTATTCTGAACTTTGTTTATATGTGTTTTTACGTTACTAAATCTATAGAAAATTTTTTTCACAAGCCCGGAAAAGCCCGAAAAAACCGAATTCATTACCCGAGCCCGAACCGGGACCGAAACCGTTTGGGCTTGCCATTTTTAGGACTGAGACCGGGACTGAACCGAAGATGTTTGGTCCGGTCTTGGTCCTTCAAAAACCCGGGACCGAAACCCGTTTGCACAGCCCTACTTACAGAACTGTCTCATTTTCTTATCTTTTTTTTTTGTAGCCTCCTATAGCAGATTCACGCTTAGAAACTTATATTTATCTCAAAAAAATTACAACACCTACAACACTCCATAACAACATCATCTTCAATTTCACCAATTTGAGGTTCCCTTTCATTTTCATCTGTATTTCAAGATATAGTTTCCAACTTTGTATAATTTTCTCAAAACACAAAATGCTAGCCTTCTCGCTCTCCTGCTCCAAAGGGTCTACTTGGGCAACTTCTTCTATTTCTAGTATGCTCATCTCCAATTTTGCAAATCTCAAATGAAAATTTTTAAATTATGGGTGGAAGGCTAAATATTATGATAAATGAATGATTCTACTTTTTTTGTTCTTAATATATGTAAATGTAGCTTTTTGGTTTTTGTTTTTTCAACAATATTTTATCAATTATTAGCAGTACTTAGTATAAAACAAGCATACATCAAGTAAGATACGATGGGAATTGAGACACTTTGCTTGGTGCAATAAGGTGTTCAAGTACGTTTCTGTCACGCCCCCGCTAACTTTACAATATTTCCGATTATCTTAGGGAAATTTACAAATTCTGTTGCGGAAGCTTTTATTCAAATAACGGGGATGGGACGTGCAAAACAATCTAATTTATCTTATCTTACTGAGTTTAATAGATAAAGATAATTTCATAAGTTAACAAATCGTCAACCTTTTAAAGAAACATTAAAACTAGGTTTTTCAAGAAATATGAAAACACAAGAAATTGTATTAATAAACATATTTCATTGATTTCCAAGGTGTGCCCAAATCATTAGAAAACTTTTACAGTGAGAAGTAGAGCTCAAATCAATATAAAGATTATAACTCACTATTTTCTTATATGTTATAAGCTGTAAAAACATATATACTATAGGTGTGGACATAAAAGTATTAAAG